>NQWY01025576.1:0-14223 GCA_019425655.1 Rhizophagus prolifer | reverse complement strand
TAATTAATAAAAATGACGAATGCCACAAGTTAAAAAAAAAAAAATTTGAATAAATGAATGTATAAAGCGAGAATTTTTTCGTTTATTCGGGAATTGTAGTGAGAGCAACTACAATACTTGCGACTCCTTTACGTAATATCTAAATAAAATAGATAAAAGATTAGATAAAAAAAATTTAACAAAAGAAAAAAAGAAAGAATTCAATTCCTATTTAAAACTACTTACTTCTCCTTTACCGATTGGTTGTTTTCCATACCAAAGGTCGGTATGTTTAGAAATCTTTTTGTTTTCATTGAATTCCAAAATGATTTCACTTTCTAGCACGAAAGCGCGACCGATGAATGGAAGTAAATATTTCTGACTTAAGCTAATCCTTAGAACATTTAGAGTATTCTCGAGAATTTTGTAGTTAATAGTGGTGGATTTTACTAATATCTTTGGTGTTCCGTAGAATTGAGCCTTCAAGTTTGTTAACCCGGTGGTATACATAAGTTGATCCTCAAATATAACATTATCATCGTAATGCTTAAAGCACTCTTTCGAGGGCTTGCAACAATATAAATCCAAAATTTTATTGACGAGCTCAATCCGTTCATCATTCAACGGGATGACATTCTCACCTAAATTTTCGTTTGGAGGAGTTCTAGTAATCTCTCTTTCTTCAGAACCGTCTACTGGTTGAAGAACAGATGCGTATATAAAAGTGGTTCCATCATTGATGGTTGATGATAATGAAGGGTAGCTTTCTTGAATTTTATTGACGAAAAAAGCCATTTTTTTTTTATATTATATATATCGTTTGCTAAAATTTATACACCGCGTCGATAAATTTCATACAAACTTCATAAATTTTCTTCCAAAAATTAGGTCAACCCACTCTATATATATGTAGTAACAATATTCAAAGTTCCGGGAAACTTTCAGATGACGGAATTTTAAAGAAATTTGTTATCCTGATAGAGAAATCATATGGAGATTTTCATTATTTGTGATGACATTATTTTTATGAAAAATTTCACGAGTTGTAATTCATAAATAATTTCATAAAAAGCTTAAAAAGTTTTTTAACACGAGTTGTCATGTTATCTTAATCGCGAGAAATAATACTTTATATGAACCAGCTTTTTCCATAAAAAGGAAACCTTTATATCTTCGGATCTTGATTTTAATTATTTTTATACGATTTCTTTCTAACAAATAAGGTACAATTAAAAAGTACAAATTTAATTATCATATGTATTTTTTATCTTCATGTGTTTGGGTTCAGTTATAACTAAAAGAGCTTATCTCCTTTCAATTGGAAGCCGATTAATTCACGAATGTGACTTTGTGACATCTTTATGTAATGGCTTTTTTATTATTTATATCTTGGCCGAAAAATTAACCGGTAAAAACGAAAATTGCGAGGAAAATCAACAACTCTTATCTAATAATTGGATTATATAATCAAACCCTCTTTTGTCAGACTTTGAGCTTCGATGAAAAAAAAATAAACTAATAAATTTTTATCTGAAATAATCTGAAATTAATATTCCACATCAGAGGTATAAGAATTAACAAACTTTTACTTTTCTTAGTTTTAATTTTCAATAACTAAAATTTTATTTTTCTATTTAACGAAGAATTTGTTCTCATGTTTGAAAGATCGAAAAAAAACCCGAAGTTCTGGTTATACGGCTAATCAAAGAAAATCTATGACCTTGTGAGCCATTTTAATTTTGCTAATCAGTTATTATTTTTTTGGTAAGAATAGGAGACCAAGCTTCTTTTTTCACACAATTTTGTTATCCAAATACAAAAATTTAAAATCACATTATAAACTTTTATCACATGTTTATCAGTGTTTTTTTTTGACGCAATGCCTGTACAACGCTGCAGATATGCTTAATTTTAAAATTTTTTTTTTTATATATAGGGTTAGTATTTTTTAATCTTTATTTTCATATTGAAATTCACAGAACATCACGAGTAATATATAAAATCTTGATTTAAATTTTTAAATGGTTTAAAAATAATGAAAAAGAAGAAAATATATTTTACATGGCGATAAAAGTTACGAAAGAAAAGTAAAAAAAGAAATATCTCATTGTCAATTCATATCAAGCTCGCTTCACATCATCCTTGAAATAAAAAAAAACAAATATAAAATACTTTCGTTAAAAAAAATTTGTTCTCGTTATTATAAACACAACAATGGTTAGTTTCATCAAGTGTGTAAATAAAGACTTTTATCTAAATCCAAGCCAGTTTATTATTTTCAAAGATACTCCAAACCAGAGAGATAAGGTCTCGCAGTTTCTAAGATCCTAGATTTGATCCAACCCTCGAGGACACTAGTTGTACTTTTCATACTAGTATTGATATACTGGCGATATAATTGTTTACAATACTCCTTTCTTTCAGAATTGTTTAGTCTAAATATTCTATTAACAGTACATTTTCCAACCGTTTGACTTAAATGGAATGGAGTAAAGTTCTTGTATAAATCATATACAAGTTGAGTCGTGACCAATTCATGTAAAGGTTCTGCCAGTAAATTTACAAATTCTGCTTCGCCATCAGTGTTCATTCTTGGTCGAATATCATAGAATTGCGAAGGTGGCATAGAGGTATAATCAAGCCTTCCAGATGGCGGGATTTTATCCACTTGTGATTTCATTTGTTTCTCCAGTTCTTGCCAATCTTTCCGCACTAATTCTTTTTCAAGTTCATCACGTAATCTCTTTTCTTCATATGACTTTAGCTGTCCTAGTCTTTTCTGCCCTTTATGTCTTTTATATTCTCTCTCTTGTTCCTCTAACTTATGCATTTTTAATCTTTCCCCTCCATCTACAGATCTTCTATCGTCATCCTGTTTTCTTCGTTTGTTTTCTTGTGAATTTCCTTCGCCATTTCTTCTTTTTCTTTCACCGTAAAATTGAGTTCTCTTACAATATTCTATTCTTTTTATAATCTCGCCTAATATACAAGTGATAGACTTCAGTTGATAATTTGCAATATAAACATTAAAAAGAAACTAGTATCCTATAATTTTAGACCTGTCTCTTTTAATTTATCAATAACTTCGATAGCTTTTTGTGCAAGCAATTCGACTTGCTTAAATCTTTCTGATGTTGCTATGTAATGATCATCTGAATAAAAAGAAATCTTTCGAGTTGACGTAATTTTGCAATAATAATAAAAAACTGGTTTACTTTATGTTAAAGGTATTACCTTTCATCCGCGACATTAAACAGTATATCAAATCAACAACAAGAGTTTGAAAGTTGTTTATTTTTGTAATAATTCGTTTATCTTCATTATAGATTTCAAGATAAATTCTAGTAAAATCGACTATGATTTCAAAAAACTCTATATTGGTTTTATGATCTTCCAGTATATTCAAAAAAACCCTAACTGGATTGGCAATTTGAGATAAAGGTCTTTCTTTATTTGATTGAACCAATTTATAATCATAAAGAAGGTTTTTTTTATTAGTACTTTCATGTGTGGATATTGATTTAATTGTCTCGTTCGACAAAGAATCAATAGCCTTACGCTGACGATTATCTTCGTCAACTACATTACTTCGATTTATATCACTATTATAAGTTGGAGACTGATCTACTATCATCAATGCGGATGACTCCAAATTTTTATTTCTCATTCCTTTATTAACATAACTAACATTTTCTTTCTCTTTACCTTTAATTTCTCTAGACACAACAGGTTTTCTAGTTTCGTTATCAGACTCAGAATCTGAAGATAAAACTATGACCTCCCTATCAGCTGAAAATCTTTTAGTTTCTGCTAAACTGGTTCTAGGCAGAGAACTATTAGTGATTGGCGGCTGACTAGGTTGTTGTAAAAAGCGAAATTGAGTGGTGTTATAAGCACCTAAACTAGGTTGGGCGTATGACATTTAACCTCTTTTCCTTTATCGCGTTTTATACACGACTTTCGTTTTTATGAGAACTTGGCGCGTAATAATCTTTACTAAATTAAATTTACCAATTTTTAAACCAAAAACAGTAATATCGTAAACTTTTCCTACAATCACTGCATGATAACTGATAAGCCTTATAAGTGTTATAAGCCTTGCTGATTATCTGCCTCGTGTACTCGTGTTTTCGTGTAGCGCTTCCAATAAACGCGTTTTTTTTCATGTTATTTCAAAAATCTTAAACGTATTCTTACATTTTATAACCGAAATATTCCTAATTCTAATAAAATCCCTTTTGTTATTGTATCTGAGAGTATGATAATAAACTAAAATTAATTTTAAAGAAATTCACAATACGGTACAAAAAGTTGTCTATGATATTATTCAATCGTACGTTAATTAATTACACCATAATTTATTTAATTTACACCATACTAAGTCTAACTCATATTTTCTATAATTGATATTTTTCTAATGTTATAAATAATAATTCTAATAATATAAATTGCTTTAATTATGTTGACTTAACTTTTTTGAAGTAACCAATAAAAAACTGCAACACTTATTAGCATTATTATGGCTACTTGTCTTTTATTTGGCTTATTTGGTTTCTCTGAATATTTAATTTGCATAGATTTTTTAGCCGAAGAAGGCGAAGAAAGAATCTCATCCACAGCCAAATAATTGATAGATTCGCCACCTTTTAATTCTAGCCAATGTTGTTTGTATAATTCGGTACAGGATCTTTAGAAAAAAAGTATGTAAGAATTAACAATAAGTACGTTTCATCCAACACTTCATTGATAGCCTTTTTAAGTTCAAGAGGACGGCACTCTCTGTACTTATCATACAGTTGTCGTGTTTTTAAAATCAGTTCATCTATGTCGATATACTGAGGAAATTTGGTTAAAAATGTATGAACTGTTGCACTATCACACTCTAGCGCTAATAATTCTTTGCGACGGCTAATGACAACCTGTTGTTATATATTTCATTAATAATTTTATCTTAAAATTTAATATAATTAATATTACTTACTCTAGCAGATAAATATATTGAAATTAAAGGATCTGATGAGATAAAAAAATCGAATAAACGAACAACTTTTGATAATTCTCGAACATCATGACTACACCAAGTTATAACCCAACTAAGACAAAAATACGGTAAAGTATTTGATTTTTCAAGGAAATCTGCAATTGCTGGGTCTTCCAAACGTATCAATGTGCTCAAAAGAGTAATTTGTTTCATAATAGGTTCTAATGAATCAAGCATCGCATCCGTTCATCGGAGTTAAGGAATCGCAAATGAATGTTGCGAGTTAATATATTCGATATAAATAAGGATATCTTAATAAAAACATTGCAATATTTTCTCCTGCCTTAATAGCAAATTCTTTATTTCTCAATACAAGTAGAAGAACTGAACATACATCGTGGAAACCCTAATAAATAACGATTGTAATTAGTTCGAATGAATGACGAGCATGTTAGCTATCAAAATCTATACCTGATAATATGCAAGCTTAGGATGCCTCCGTAAAATTCCCACGATGACATCTTTCAATTCGGATTGCATACGTTTTTTCTTAGCATTATTTAGCTCTTGTTATGTAATGGTATTAGAATGATAATTGATATATAATCCGAACGTTTAAATACAAATATTTACCTTTAGGATAATGAACAAACGACCGATCAACATCAAGTAGGACTTGTTGCTCGTCTTTATGTTCCTCTAGAAAACAATTGTTAATTAGTTTTAATTGGAAACAAACAGATCAAAATAATCTAATCGGGATCAATTTCAACCTCGAAGGTCTTTCTTATCGTATGGTTCGCAATATAAGAGTAAAGGCCTAAATTGAAATAATTAATCATCATGACAATATATTTACAAAAAACCAATTTACCTACCAACATAATCGTCTTAACCCATCATTAACCAAACCAGGGCCCGTAATTGCCAATTTTCGAAGTTCGGGTATGTTCTTTTTCGTAAAAGCTTCATTGATCTGGTTTATTCTTTCTTGCAAAACTTTCTGCGAACTGACATTTCTCTTTCGCAAGTTAGTTTTATTTTTCTTTGACATTGCGTAAGATGTTAAGAAAGCAAAGATATTAATGGTATCTTTGTTAAGGTATAAAGTTTTTTTTCTCACAGAGAAAAGAACTTTTATAAAGGAGTGTACTGTAATTTGTAAATTGTCGACAAAAATGCGAGGTAAGTATAAAAATGCACATTTCATTATTAAATACTGTGTCGTACATGCTATCGGACTATACTAAAATGAGAATTTAAGTGAGCGCAAATTTTTTGATAAATCTCATCATCAAAGTAATAGAAAATTTTCAATGTTTTCGTTGGTTAAAAATTACTCGATTATCAATAGGAATATTTTATTGCGACATACTCGTTTTGTTACAATTCGTTCCTTTTCAAAAGCTAACACGTTTTACATCGAGGGAAAAAACAAAATAACACATAAGGACCAGAAGGATGTAATATCACCAGCATTATACGCGTTTGCAGCGCGTATGCATCTTGATTTTTCTGACCCCAAAATATTACTGCAAGCCGTAACACATAAAAGCTTTACAGATACCAAATTACCACCAAACAAACGTTTTAAAGAACTAGGCACGTTTAGCTTTAGGAATAACATCATATAGCAAGTTTCGTAAATTAAAAAACATTCTTTTTATTCACTTAGGGAAGTGCGCGATAGAACTTTATATTACAGAATACTTTCATATGAAGTTCCCATTATTGCACACAAACTACTTGGAAAAAATAGTGAATATTTATAATGGGATCGGTACTCTATCAACATTTGGTAGTGAAATTGGATTAAAATATGTTGTGAGGCGTAGTGAGGTTGGTCTTTAATTAGTTTGGTTTATATTTTTCTTCTTCTTTACATAAATGTTTCGTTAAATAAAAATTCATTCAGTCGACAGATTTATATATCTCATCGGATGCCGAGGATCAATCAGAAACTACCGATGAAAATAAACATCTATATGAATCACACAAAATTTCCAATAAGATTGGATATGTTGTTGCTCAGGCTGTACAGGCAATTGTTGGAGCATTATATTTAGACAAAGCAAGTAGTAAAACAATACTTTCTTGTCATAAAAGGATTGTTATTCATGTTTACTCCATTAATAGGGGCCAAATTCTGCACGAAAGTTTGTCCAAGATTATTTGTTATCGAGAGATTTGGATATTCAACAACTATATGATGTCAAAACACCAAAAAAAGATTTATCCGCGTTAATGAGACGACTAGGACGAGAGCCACCTATTTCTAGGTATTTCTTGTATCGTTAAGAATTAAATTGAGAACATAACATAACGTATTTTAACATTAATATAGATTATTGTTTGAAGCTGGTCGTTTAACAAAAGAACCTATTTTCGTCATTGGTGTATACTCAAACACCGAAAAGTTAGCTGAAGGGTTTGGAAGTAGCTTGAAGATGGCAGAATTCAGGGTAGCTATTAGTTTAGTTGTACTACAAAAATTAAGATTCTTTACTGATTTCCTTTTTAATTTAATATAGGCTGCAAAGAATGCTTTATTAAATTATTATTTTAAAGAAATTAAAGATTTTACATTACCATCCGCTATTGATACGCATCAAAAACAAATGAGTTATACACCGACAAAAGTTTGCGATACACCAGCAACTTAAAAAAAAAATGTACAGTTTAAATATTACTTTTGATTATAATTTACGTAAAGTATTTTAATTTTTGAATATCTCCATTCCATTTATTTATTTACTCTTTTATACATAAAAAGTAATTTAAAAATGATTTTTGTGTTTACTCTTCAATAATCACTCAATGAGAGAAACAAAATTTTAACGTTTTATTGAAATTAAAACAATAAAATTGCTATTTTAATAAACTTACTATTAATAAAAATAAAAAAAAGTTAAGCTAAATATTTAAGTATTGATTGATCTTCAGTATCTCTTTCTAAGTATTCGCGCTCTATCAAAGATTCTATACGTTTTTTAATATCTGATACCTAATAATAAGTAATAGAATAATCACAATAATTCGGAAACTAGTTCATTATGACTAAGTTTCTTTCGCATTTTCATTATTCGGACTAATGCAGCGTCCACTTGATATTGTCGATCCAGGAAGACACGCTCATTAGTTTCCTGATTTTCTTCCAACTATACCACAAGCAAATAAGGTTAGATAAAGAAAATAAATTTTTTCCTAATGATTTTCTTTATACTTACCGTTTCTTTCATTTGAATAGCGTTAACTTTAATGCGGAAAAATTTGACATCGAACATTTCGTCTACACTAAAAGAATCAGTGGGACTCACATCACGCCCTTTTGGATGTTTTTTAAGAACGCGAACTTTACCACATGCTAATGATTGTAACGTACGATCAAGTTCTTTTTTCTCTAAATAGGTGCAGATAAATTCACATATTAATAAATGTACACAAGGAATATCAAATAAATAGATTACAGACCAATTCCCGTGTGTTCTTTAATGTGTTCGTATGAAATTCTTTCTTTTAATTTCAAATCATTAAATTGTAATAAAACTACAGCTTGGAATAAACTCACAACTAATTCTTTGTTTCCCTATTTTTTGAGGATTTTTTTTAAAAAACCAGAAAAATTTCAGTTATAAGTTATTAACTAAAAGAAATAATGTTAAACCCGATATTTACTTTCGGAAACTCTGCTGCCAATAAGCAATGACCTAAGGAATTTTGCCACTTTAAATTTCGTCCTCCATGTTTGCTAAGATAAAAGTCCTTAAATATTTCTTGGCATTCTGCCATCTATTAAAACAAATTTAATAATTTTCATACAGCAGAAACACATCTAATGAGTAAATATATCAGAACTTACAACAGGTGGCAAGATAAGGGGTGCTGGTGAATATGTGGGCCAAAATCCTTGGGTCAGCACATTTACATAAAGATCAATTTTGATGTTTGTTCTTAAATTTTCAGAAATTCTAGAATGCTGAAAACAAAAGTTATGTTAATGAATGTTCTTGCACTTAAAAATTTATTATTTTAAGAATGCAATTTAAAACCTACGTAGAATGAATTCATAAAATCTCTAGAAAGGTCAATATCCTTAAACATGCCTTCCAGTTTGCTCGTGAACCCCGGTCCACATTCTATTATTTATACAAACATTAATGTTAAGGGATTTGATAGATTCTGACATTGAACAATCAGAACAATCGGATCTACCTTTTCTCAATTTGGATAACATGCTCCTCTCATAATCAAATGATGCACTCTTGTTAAGTAAAAGACGTTTAGCAAGGTCACGCTTATAAAAGGCCTCAAATATATCTTTCCCTATATGAAAAAATAATGTGTATTAAAACCATTAAAACCAAATTGTTAATGGCCATAAATTAAGAAAATAAAGTAGAGAGTGGCTACCTTGAATATATCTGAATAAAACCAATACTTCATCCAATGTCTTTTCGATTTCTAAATCATCCATACGCTTATTACCAAGCTTCAGTTTCAAATCGACATATTTGGCTAATGGAGAGTAAAAATAACATGATAAATAATACAAGTATATAGTAAAAACAATCAATTGGATTTTTACCAATAAGTTCGGCAGGCTTATTTTGACGTTGATTAATGAACACCTCAAAGCTCTCTTTTACGGCGTGCGCAAAATTATAATTTCGGTCAAATGATATAGCAACAATACTATCCATTTTCTTCTTTAGGGCAAGCAAATCTTCAACCATAGTTGATTCTTGATTTACGTTGTTAACTATATTTGACCCAGTTTTCTATTGATAGAATAAATTCATGAGTTATTACGAATTTGTAAATTATTAAAATAAATAAATTAGACGACCTTAATATAATTTCCGAAGTAAAGACGCAGACGATCAAGAGAGTTGACTCGAGCCAAAAGATCATATAATCTTCCTAATTCTTGTATATGCTCATCTGCATGTTGGTCCTCCATCATATCATTAAAGCCTAACTAACAAAAGTTAAAAGAAGCATAATACTATAAATCACAAACTATTACTTATAAGTTCGGTATTAACCTTTCTCCAAAAGTGTATCGACATGTCTCTTTATTAATTCATCATCTACTACTTTTGTCAATGGATTTTTCGTTTTCCAATCCAAATAATTCGAAACTCTTTCACTTTCCTCCTTTAAACGTTTTTTTACATGTTTTAGATATCTTGGTACCGTGATTTCGCTTACAAGGCTTATTCCTTCATGATGATAATAATTACGGGTTTCCATCAAGAATGGATTTTCAAAACTAGGGCAATATATTCCAAGATCAATAAACATATGAATAAGGGAATGCAGAAGACGGCGGTCAACGGAATCACCATTTCTATTGTTAATTAGAAAAAGAATTAATAATGTGAAATGGAACAATAAAGTTGAATTTTGGCATTACCTTTCGCGTCTGATAAGCGTGATTAAACCGTTCATTGTCTTCTTTTTTATATCACCTGCAGATGACGACATAATTTGTTTTTGGAAAATTTCAAGTCCTTTATCCCTAAAGATACCAATTAATATTATGACATATTATTAATATCTAATGATATAAATATTTTGATTCTGATTTGCATGCTAACCATATTGAAATAACTCCAGAAGTTTGAAGTACATAAGTTCGATCGAGATATAAAAATATACTTCGGATTAAACCCTACATTAAAGGAACATCTGATGAGTTTTTTTTGAATAATAACATAGAAAACAAGGCCAAGTAAAATTAGTAACAGTTACCATTTGTTCACAATGTGCCTGCCAACATTTATTTACAACTACAAGAAGGGTATCGTTTTCGTTTAAATTACTATAAATAAAAACGTATTAATTGCTAAAATATATAGAAATATAAATTTAAAGGAATGTATGATTAACTTACTTTTCAAGCTTAGTCTTCTCCATTTTCAAATGTTCTTCGATTTCTCCTGCTAATCTTTTATAAAGTGAAGAAGCCATTTTATGTAAACAAAGATTTTCGCAAGCTTTATAAAGTTCTTCAAGACTAGTGCCAATACGTTGATAATTAAAGATAGCTTGAACTGCTGCTTGAAGTTTTGTCCATGTTTCTTCTTCATAATTATCCGGTAACTTTGGTTTATCTATTAAAAAACTAGCATTAATAACTTCAAAAAAGTTAATATTACTTAGTTCAATTTACCTTTTAGACCTTTAATAACTAATTTCTTAATTGGTTGTTTTTGAGGACCTTGCCTTACAGCATCACTTGACCTATCTGGGATTGGCTTATGTGAAGGAAAAATCAAATCTTTACCATGGTTGACAAGATCATATTTTTTCGATGTTTTTCCTATAAAATTATCATATGAAGAACTGCTAGATGTAGCAGCAGCGGTAGCAGCAGTAGACGACGATGATGAACTTGAAAAAGTGTGTGTTGAAGTGTAATTAGCATTATCTAAACGAGTACGCTTTATTGCTCCGCCACGTTCTTCTTCATTACTATTATTAGCGTTGGTATTGATACGATTGATAGTATTTTGACGAGAACGTGAACTCATTGTTGATAAAGAATTTGGCTTATGACTACAAAATTTATTGAATTAGACTAACAAACCAACTTGTTTGAATTAATAAATAAAGGATATATAATAATTAACTTCACAGTTATTTTATTTAAATATAATCAATTATAAATTTCACAAATTACTGTAAGTGATCTGTTATATTACGTGATTTTGGAATAATTATGTAAATTCCCAAGCAGTGATCTAAGCAAGAGCTTCCATTAATATTTTAAAAATTAATAATAAAAAAAAAAATCGCGAAAGGTAATACCTGCTTACTTTAGAAACGGTATGTGAGCTCTGCAAATTTTATCCGGCTGAATTTATGGTATATGCATGACCGATCTACTTAAGTACGATTGGTTGAATCTTGTGTAATCTTTAAATCGAGATTACCCTCTTTTTTTTTATTTCTTCTCTACCCTTATCATTTTTCTTCATTTTACGCGCATCTATCCTAATGGTAAGCATTTTATCCATAAATTTTATCCTTAATAGTTTTATGTACTAATCCTTATTCATTCCCACTTAAATGGATATAGGCCAAACGAACAAAGAAGGTTCGAAACGTTAATTTTAAACTGATCGGGTTTTAATTTATTTTTTATAAAATTGCGTCGTCCATTTTTCCTTTGATTTATTGTATAAATAGGTTGGAGTTGTCGGTAAATATGGTACCCGTTATGGTGCCTCACTAAGGAAACAGATCAAAAAGATGGAAATTACTCAACATGGAAAATATACCTGCGGTTTTTGTGGCAAGGTGGATTAACATATATATATGTTCTTTGAAGAAAATTTATTTCTTTGATGTCTTTGGAAGTTGACTAATTAACATTTTTTATATCAGGATACTGTCAAAAGAAAAGCTGTAGGTATTTGGCAATGTCGTGCATGCAAAAAAGTATTAGCAGGTGGTGCATGGACCGTTTCGTAAGTTATCATCTATATCATTGTTTCAATTTTTATAATCTTCATTTTGAAATCACACATATTTCTGTTTCAAACAGCACCACTACAGCCGCTACAGTACGTTCAACTGTTCGTCGTCTTCGTGAAATAATGGAATCTTAATCAAATCACAAAGATTTAGAAATATCACTTACAAAGACTTTTTCTTTGAATTTCATTGATAATAACTTTGATTATGTATTTTGCATTAATAAAATGAGTATCAGAAAAGAATTATAGTTAAAAATTAAAAATATTAAATAAGTTTTTATTAAATGAATGACATTGTTTAAACGATATGGTTTAATTTCACTTTCACGTGACGTTACAACAGTATCCCTTCTCCATATCTCCTCAGGTGTTGGTTCAGAAGTAAGCGAGCCAGATTGTTGTTGATGGTATAATTCATTACCATTATATTGTTGTTGCTGTCTTTGCCGGAGTGTTTGCCGTTGTTTTTGATTTGTCGCTGATGAAACAATTTTGCTATTATTTTGAACATTTTTTTGCAATAAAGGTTTTAATATTTTTTCAAAAATCAAAGTAGCACCTCTTGAACGATTATTTTGCGCCCAATAAAGAAACACCAATTTAAACAAATTATATCCTGGGAACATCTCTAATAACCAAGTTGACCAATAATCGACAACTTGTAGCCATCCATATACTGCCCAATAAGTTAGCCATTGCTTTTGCTCATTAACAATTACGATTGAAGAATTTGACACTTCTCCTTCGCTTATCGCTGATAATAAATCAATAGCTTGAATCGATTTATATGCAGGATATAACACACCCACTAAATTACATAAAAGATAAACTGATCTTTTGTACATATTCCCAATCATCGTTCCTAAGATAATGATTAAAGTTATGAATAAATATAATGGTGGAATTCCTAGTTGAACAAAACTTCTGAATAACCACGTCTTTGATGTTTTATTTTCAAGAAATGATATCCTTGATATAAATTCTTGTCGAACGAAATTCGTTATTGGCGTAAGATTTAGCGGACTATTAGACTCAAGAGCTTGCAAAACTTTTTCAAGTGCTGAAGTTGTCGGCAACCTTTGTAATGCTAACTTCTGGTCCTTGCCAGCTTTGTCCGAACCTTCACTTGTTACCATTTTTTGCTAAAGTACAGCTTTCCAAAGCCGTTTAGTCAAATATTGATATGCAAATTTTTTATCGTAACCGGTTGTGAAATATAATGATGTGACATGTAACATCGTTATATAAAAGGATCTTTATGAGTTTTTAAAAATTTTGTCTTTGAAGAGTATATATAATGTATGTCATCTCTTTTTAAACTATTAAGCATACTTATTTTCTACAATATAAAATAATTTCTTCAATTACCATTATCAATTCTCTTACTAAAATAAGTTAAGCATCACGTGGGGTGATTAATTAAAAAGAAATATGTAAATGATAACAAAACGGATACGTGAATCAATTTTCGATGGGCGCGTTCTACCCCTCCCGTGGCCAATCAACATAAGAAGAATGGTCATTCTTCGGCACGGCGTTCAATAAAAAATAATCCGGCCTCTAGTAAAAAATCGAAATCACTAGGCCAAGACATTACTAAGGAGAAAAAAGCGGAACTCCTTAAACTACTAATGTCTATACTTTAATTTTTGTAGACGGATAGGACCTAACCAAGGGATTCAGTGCCGAATTCCCGAGTACAGGATGATTTTCCCTGTCGCCTATAGAAAAAGACTTTTTTTATTTAGCCGTTGGCCTGTGAATCGAGACACTTTTATT
>NQWY01025560.1:0-11654 GCA_019425655.1 Rhizophagus prolifer | reverse complement strand
AATTCTACCATAATTTATGGACAAGCGGGTATGTAATTAACAAGAATTGAAAAGAAAGTTAGTGGTTGAGATTATATCAATTCTAAAAAATTTTACTCTATAGTATTGACACACGATAGAAAAAAATACAAATAATGATTCATTTCTATTCGTTCTCAATATGGATTGTACATGACAGAAAATTTTAAAATTTTCTTTTCAAACTTTTTAGTTATCTTTACGAAACAATTCAAAATTCTTTAATTGTTATAGTTATTCAATATGTTTTTAAGTATTGCTTAATATTTACTATACTTATGTAGAATTTTTGAAAAAATCATGATTATGACATTTTGTTAGATAATAAGATTATGATAATTCAATAACATTGTATTAGCTTTATCACGATTTTTTTTACATATTAACTAAACTAGTTCTGATCTATCAGCATGATAACAGAGGAGATGGTGAATTCCATTAGAAAATTTAATCGATCATCACGTCTAGATTTAATCGTTCTCAAACATCTTCCTCAGTGAGATCGAGATGCGGTTCAAGTATTGTGGCCAATTGGAGTAAAAATGGGGTCAACATATTAGGAATATTGCGTTTTTTAGCCAGTCAACGTAGCGCAATGTTTTTTTGATTGAAATTATAATTCACTTGAATAATTTACTAACCGATCTATTGAGCTAAATGTTTGAGAGTTGAGAACGTCCTTTTAGCAAGGCTTGAAACAAACTGACTTACATTTTTATCAGTTAAAGCAACTTCAATTTTAATAAATTTGGCATTCAAATTTTAGCTATATCATATTTAAAAATTAAACTTTTTTCGATATTATTCACCTAGAAAAATTTCTTATCATTTAGGTAATCCCAAACCATAGGTTTAATTAAAATATTGATTGGGTGACTTAGGTCCAAAAAATTTTATTTGTATGAACATGATGCTTAATTTTAAATTTAAAAATTATTTCAATGGAACAGGTATGGCTACAATTAATAGATTAATTCAACGACTATTTATACTTACAAATATCGCTGACTATGATAATTACGACATTTTACCAATTGAGCAAATAGTTCAAAACATCATATGATTTTCGTTTATATGAGATGAAAAGTGAAAAGTAGTTGAGGTTTTTCCATTTATAAGAATGTCAAATTGAAGTAAAAGTCGGATTAATTCTTAAGTCTTATGATGGTAATTCGGGATCTACATTTAAGAAGCTTCTATATTGCGGTGATTATACTTCCACTATTTTGAGTACAAATGAAGGTTAGAAAGTGGTTAGAAGGTAAAACTACAAGCAAATCATACCTCATTCTTTTGATAAAACCTACTTTCATTGGTCCACGTAATAGTCGTAATACCATGGAGGTTGGATTCATATTATTGGATGGGAGAGTAATATCGGTCACAGGGCCCTGGTGGAATAGCCCGATCATTCGGTCCTGTGACCGATATCCAATCGTTCTGACGCATGCATATCATAAATAAGCTTTATATAACTTTTTATAAATTTATTTTTATTCTATTTTTAGTCCACTTTATAACTTTTTATATACTCTTCCTATAATAATAAATCATTTAAATCTTATTTACTACTCTACTTTATCATAACAATTATATAAAATTATGTATCATTACTTGTTATGTTTAATAAAAATATCGGCCAATGAAAATTCGCATGAACTTATTTGGCTGAACGATAACGACAACTTTCTGTATAGTTTACACGAACCCACATATTTAACATGCGGATCTGAAAATATTGGAACTATTTAAATTTTCGATACAGATTACCATGTAGTAGAGGCCTGCATGGGTCGAAAATAAGTGCTTTGCGCCGGCCCGGAACATATAGAACCCGGATCTGGGTCTATAAGTTTTTGCCCAAAATCCAACCCGGACCCGGCCCAATGCAGGCCTCTACCATGTAGATCTTATACGTAAAAAAATTCCTGATTTTTTGCATCTACAGTATATCATATTTAAAAGATCTCGTGCATATCCTGTTTTAGCCTAAGATGTAATAACTGGTGATCTTTCGTCATACTTTTCAACCTGAAATTCCCTTTAAAGTAATGGAATTGTTTCCCAACTCGAACATGCTTGATTGTATAAAAGTTCAAAATTATCTTCCCATTTGCAAAATCCATGAGCAAAAAGACAATAATGATTATGGAATTTCTTAGAAATAAAAAGTAAAATCTCAAGAAATGAGAACTTAAATGCTTGCGAATATCAATAGTTACATATATAAGCCTGAATATTATCAAGATGCACGTACAACTTTATTCGCCGCACATCTGGATCTGAATGTAATTATTAAACCACCATATAAATTAATTATTCTTTTTTATAAATATATTTTATACCTGAATGCTATATGTTCGAAGTTTGCAATGAATCTTAATAAAGTCTTCATCTATGCGTAATGTAGTATCATGTTTAAGTTATTCAATGGAAATTAAGTGAATAATAGACAATTTTTGATTTTTAGTTTGTGTTTCGTCAGATCTTATCTATATTCGGCAATTTACATATAAATTTCACATGTATTCATTCGTCATCAAAAGTCTAATGTTACGCGAACCTAAAAATCGAGTTTTTCCGGCCATATAATAAGAGATAAAATTCTTTTTTAATAATAATATTTCGTATAATTTATAACATTTCTTTAATAAAACTTTCCTTAAATTCTCCAGGAAAAATAAAAAGGTAGAATTTCTTAATAACTACAGTTCCTAAATCAACCACAATATTATCTGAAGCTTACGGTTTCATAGTTAAAGTTATTCGCAGCGACGCAGATCTTGGTAACACAAAGCAGGTTACATTCATGAATATAACCAAAAATTTACTTTGTGAAACGAATATGATCAATTTAATATATTTAAATGGTACTTATTGCTTACTATTGTTTTTGAAACTTAACTTCTTACAACGTTTAAGAAGTTGAAAAAAAGGAAAAAAAAATAATTTTTAGGAATTACATATCTTCAAGTCCCTAATGGAGGTGAGAATTCTGTGTTCTTATTTTTCATTTTATTAATTTTATTATGATTTCTTAGTAGTTCTGCATTAATAAAATAATGATGTTAAAATTATTCTAAATAACACTATAAGATTGAAGTAGACCCACGTGAGGTTCTCTACTCTCAAGATAGTATCAGACCCAGGTTTAAGGATGACAACAGACTTGTTGAAAGCACTATCAAACAACTTGTGAAAGGAAAAATAACACCAAGACATATCGAACGTATTCGCGTATGTACCTTAAACGGTAACATGCATTCGTTAGACAATCGACGGCTCTATGCGTTCAAAGAAGCTATTGAGCGTGGAGGGAAATTCAAAACTGTGCCTGCAATAAAAAGTTATGACCACTTTGAACTTGAAAGGAAAATGTCAGAAAGTTCTCCGTATAATGACTGGTCAGTAATTAGAGTAAGGAAGGATACGCTTCGACATGGTTATTATACTGATGATGATGATGAGGATTCGGATGATGATATGAGTTTGAATTATGCTTTGGATTCGGATGATGATTATTTTGAGGATACAAAATTGCAATATTCAAAGTCGCAATATACTACGCAATATACTACGCAATATACGAATACTCCATTTACTATCGATACGCAATATACGAATACGCCATTTACTATCGATACGCAATATACGAATACGCCATTTACTACCGATACGCAATATACGAATACACCATTAACTACCGATACGCAATATATAAATGCGCAAAATATAAAAACGCAAAATACAGAAGAGCAAAATACTTCTGATAACAAGAGTTGGTGTGTTATAATTTAGTTTTTTGTAAGTTTGTTTCTTATATTTAACGGATAGTTTATTATTGTGTAAGAAGTCTTTTGTTAACGCGAATTTAAGTATATTCGTAAACTCATCAATATATTTTGTATTAAGTAATAAAGTTTTATATTATCTGCCATTTAATTTATTTGGTTGCACCAATAAATCGGAACAATAACTTCCAAAGGTCGTTAAGCCTATTATTACGTGAACTACAGTTGAGATATAATGGAAAAAATGGGTATGTTGTATATTCTTTGTATCATCATTATAATTATAACCATTGTAACGTTGATTAGAAAGAACCAAGTACGATTTGAACTGAAGATATTGATTTCCTTATATCGGCGGAAAACAAATTTTGATTTATCATACTTTATAAAATCAAAACTTGAAAAGAAATTGCTAAATCGGATTTAGTAGTTGGTTCCTAGTGCGGTAAGCATCAGTTTAGTTTTTGAAAATTGATGCATTAAAATAATTATTTTTAAATTTATTAAGTTTATGTGTACACAGATGAACAAAAATTGACAATATTACTATTGTAACATACTATAATAAAAAGATTAAGGAATTAGTGGTAAACTGCTTGACATCTAAAAAAAATATCATGTATCATATAGAAAATTGTGGGCATAATCATAATATTCAGATAGATTAAAGGTAGATCAGAACATTTTTTCTGGCCAATCCTCTAATAATGTAAAGAAATGATATAGACGAATGAAACTACCAAATTAACACTTTTGATTTACGTATCTTCTTGATCAAGAAGTTAAAAGAGACAGAAAAGTAAATCTACTGATATATTTTATTTCAAGTAGTTTAAGAATTGTATCAATATCTTTAAGGTAATTATATTCTATATAGTAAGTATATTGATTTTCCACTTAAATCACTTAGCTATATTTTTAGATATATATATGTAGTAGTATATCTTTTAAATTCATAATATCATTTATAAGTTCATAATTCTTGAAATCAAGCATTTATTAGAAATTATCTTTTAAAGAACTTTTGTGGCAAAAAAAGTCATAATAGTATTAAACTTGGAATCACAAAATCCAGGATTCCGACACCACATAATCCCGATCTACAAAATCACGAAACCACATAGGACAAAATATCGACTACTGTAGTTCCAAAATCCCGAAATACAAAATCTCGACAGGCCAAAATCTCGACACTATTAATATTTTGTTTAATTATTAAAAATCTATATTTTGCCAGATAATTTAATAGATTATTTAGATTTATATAATTGTCCGGCCAAAAAATGATTTGGAAAAGTTAATTCTTTGGGCATTAAAATAAGTAAATTGCGCAAAATATTGTATATCACAATAATACTTATCTCTCTTTGCTCGTTCTTTTATCATTAAATAACCACGAACGTTTATTTTGTAATTTTCTTTTTGTATAATCTCACAGACTTCATCCATTTTTAAGATAAGTTTCTTGACTAGAAGAAAAGAAAGTTTTTATTGGAACAAATTATAGTAAAAGCAAACATTTATAATTGCGCATAAATCAAATTTGTCAAATAATAACATGCAACATGCAATTTATTAATCAGAATGCTTATATAACCATAAAAAATTTTTAACTAATTTGTAATTCATTATATATAAATAATTATGATTTTATTTGTCCAATAGTAAATATAAGTTTGTACAATTCTATTAATTACAATCTATAAAATTTTTATTGTATTAGCGCATGAAATGAACGATCTAAAGAATTCACTATTGAAAGTTGTTGATAATAAGAATACGAGGTCTCTTAATCAGTATCATAGTAAAATAAACGGCATGCTTCTTTTGGAAGAGATTTTACGAAAAATTAACTATTTTTACAATATTATGTTTTTAAAATCTGGCTAATTTGAAACATGAGTTTTAGATTATATCCTTATAATATTTTGTTATGAAACTTTGATGGTTTTCTGCTGTAGAAGCACAAATTAATATATAAGTATCATATTTTTTTTAGGTTAAATCAGTTCTACGCGGAAATCCCGACGATAAGAATTACAAACGCGACGCCGACAAACCGTAATTCCGAAAATCTTGACACTCAATACAAACAAAAGACCGACACTACAAAATCCCGACTAGGGCGAAATATCGGCAAGTTCAAAATCCAAATTTCAACGGCGTTTCAAAATCTCGACAGGTTAGAATCCCGATGTAACATTTAATATCATATCTTGTTCCAAAAAGAAAGACTTCATTAATTTTTCGTGTAATAATATAAATTGATAATATTTAAACACGTTGTCTTTATTAAAATTGATAAACAGTAAAAAAAAAATACGTTAAACGCGTAAATTATTCAAAAAGTAATACTAAATTAATCTCATACTGACAATTCATTTGCTATTTAACCTTAATAATATATGATGTCGTTTTTTATGGGTTTGAAAATTTGTAAGAAATTATTATTAGTTAGAATTTCATCAGATCTTACCTAGTTGATAATATTCTGCCTGCAGATCTTTGCGGCTGAATGTTTATTACAATTATTACAAACAAAATTTCACATGTATGCAATAAAAAAATAAATACGACATTATCAAACTCCGATGTTACACTAACATAAATCGAATTTCTGGCCTTATAGTGTTTCCTCAACTTTAGGTTGAATAGTTCGTCTTTATCAATGTGGCTATCTTTTGTAAAAATTCTTTATCAAATATTCACGTATCATGGTTCTATAAAACCTTCTTCAAAGATAATAAAAACACAAGAAAATTCTTCATAATTTCGAGAATGAACCTTTTTCAAACTAATCGATAACTTTATCTAAAAATCATGGTCATTTGAGTGTCACAATCTTAGTAGCACACTGCAGAATACGTTCATGAATATAACCAAAATTTACTTGGTGAAACAACTAATATTTATTATATATATTTAAAAAATTATGTATATTTCCCTGTTTTGAACCTTATCTTCTTTGCAACGTTTAAAAAGAAATTTGCTCAAAAAAAACCACACATATATACCACAGTACATATACACCATATTTTTTTAGGAATTTTATTTATATACCTTCAAATCTCTAATGGTGAACATTCTTAGTTTCATTTTGTTATGATTTCTTATCAGTGCCGCACTACAACATAATGACGTTAAATTATTCTTAATAATCCTATAAGTTTAAAGTAGACCCACGCAAGGTTCTCTATTCCCAATATAGTATCAGGCCCAGGTTCAGAGATGACGAACTCATTGAGGATACTATCGATCAACTTGTATCAGGAGAATTATCACCAAAGCATATTGAACTTATTCGCGTGTGCACATTAAACGGTAAAATGCATTCATTAGACAATCGGCGACTCTATGCGTTCAAAGAAGCCATTAGGCGTGGATGTAGATTCAGAACCGTGCCTGCAATAAGAAGTTATGAATTCGATGAGCTCAAAAGGAAAATGTCAAGTCCCCCGTCTGCTGACTATTCAGTAATTAAAATAAGGAAGGATACTTATATACCTGAGGATTCAGTATTATGGATATTTTGGATAATTTTAGGAGGTTGTATATTTGATGAGTAGTTAGTTTTTTAAGTTAAATGTAAATGATCAAATTAAACGAAATTTGGTTTACCTTTTGTTAATATGAACTATATGAACTTAATTGTTGGTTTTTTTTTGAATTTACCATACTGTATATTTAAGTAAGATATTGATTTGTTTAATAATATAACGATAAAAGTTATACATAAGGCACAATTTTATTACGTGATAATTGGATGCGTGAAATATTGAAGTATGTAACAGAAAAGCTTAGGTACAGTATATTCTTTGTATCATTACAATCATAATAATTACAGTTATAACGTTAGAGTTCGATGTTTTCGATGACATTGATTTATGGTTAAGAGTAACTGCAAACAATATTTCATGTTTTAATAATATTTTATTTAAAATTAATTTTTTATTAGTAATTACATTGCAAAACATAGCAACAATAAAATATTTCTTATTATTACTTTGCAAAAATTAATATTTTATTTAAAAATAAATATTTGATTATTTACTGTTAATATTTATAATTTAATAATACATCGCAAAAGTAAGCAATTACCGTAATATTTCAGTGTCGGGATAATGAATGTCGATAATGAATGTCGGGATAATGAGTGTTGGGAATAACGTGGTTCTGGATTTAGATTATGATTTGTCAGGATTGCGGGCGTCGGGTTGTGTTATATAGGAACTCTTATCGTCGGGACTCGGGATTTTGACCGGCTCCCGTCTGAAGTATTGACTGCTTTTTATGGAGATAATCGTAAGTTAAGGTTTGTATTGAAGTCAATTTGGATGGTGAACTTATATATCAACACCATTATAATCTACTAATTCTTCAATATTGTGTTGGTGTTTCTCGTCATTAAAATATCCTGTGCACCTATAGTGATATTTTTATTGCAATACACAAGCTGAAGCTCCTACTTGTAACAGTAATTCGTTTTAAGGTAATAATTACTAATTAGTTCTGTACGCGATTAAGCAATACCCTTATATAAGCTGATAATAGCTTTATGATTGGATGTTTAAACAAAGAAACCGGCCATTGCAGCAAAAGATACTGCCACGAAAGCAGTTACAGTTCTACGATAATGAACTAAGAAGAAAAGTTTATGGTTGCACCAAATTCTTTAGAGATACACTATAGAAGCAATATTACTAAATAAATCTCTCTACATTCACTTCAATAACTTATCTGCTTGATGCACTGTTCTCATTATTTAAGCCTAACTACAATTTGACTGAAAAGAAGCAAAAAAACACGTATTAGAAAAATTCCCGTAAGCTCTAGATATTTTTGGTGCATTATCAAGTGGAAATTTCTTCTCGAAATTGTATGGCGAGTCGTTAAAAAATCGAGTATTTTATTCCACACTCATTCTATAAGAGAAATGTTAGAACCATTTCTTTTTTCATAATTTATAAGAAAATTTCTGTTTTTATTATTAAAAAAGGAGAATGAATCATTTTGGCCTAGCTATGGATAAATATTTGCTTGATAGTTATTGTAAAATAAATTCCATATATTAATTATCGTAAGCTTTTTTCCTGTTTCAAATTAAATCAATGAGTTACTTAAAAATGATTTCAGTATTAAAATTCAGTTGATTGTTTAATGTTTATAACGAATTTAAAGATTTTAATTACGCATAATGAATCTTCGAAGTATTATAACGTATAATATTTGATTTTACTTAGTAATTTTTTTTTTTAAAAAAAAACTCCATTAAATAGTGTTACTGAGATACATTGGTTGCGTTCACAAATTGAATGCTCGCGATTGACTATACATTCTACCTGCATATCACCCACCCATAAATTTTTTAACCAAAAATTAGGATTGGATTGATGAAGATCCAATCCAATCTAGATGGATTGGTAATCCAATTCAATTGAATTTGTGAACGCACCCGTTATAATTATACACTATAGCTGCAATGATTATATATAATAAAGCTTTTTATGGTAGAAAAGCTTATCTAAAAATTCTATTATTCAAAATTCTCAACATCTCTTTGCGCCCACCCTTAGTGAACATTTCTGATAACATTATTGTTTGAGTATTTAATCTTCTTTTTTAAGTCATACACAAAATAAACTACTGGTTTCCTCGATTTATCCTGCTGAAGTAATACATTGGACGCATTTGTCTGGTAAGTGGTAAGTCTTGATAAATTCGCTTTGTTCACCGTTTCTCGTAACTTCTGTGATGTTAATTAACGAAGTTTGGGATCTTTCGCGTTCTTTACGAATTTTTAGAATCCAATTGCCTGGAAATCATCTTAAATCACCTATGTTTATTTCTGTTCTTTCAATTTTACCAGCTCGAATTTTGAAAATTTGTGAAGATAAATAACGATAAACACGTGATGATGGACGTAACTTCACTAAATAACAAATTTTACGAAAATCCAAGTTTCTCTATTTTTAAATTACACATTTCGTCATATTATTGTAAAGAATTCCTGTCCTAGGCTCGACACGTTACCCTAATTTCAAGAAGGAGGCATATGATCGAGCATGTGCCGACAAGGGCAATAAGAAGAAATCCAAGAAGCTTAAGTAGAAGGATTCAACAGCAGGAACGAAACCGAACCAGAAGATGGCCTCTATCTAGTATCCAGAATAAGAAGACAAAGTCTCCTGGCCAAGGGAAAAAGGGCGTTGTTAGGAAGGACAAACAGAAAGTTTTAGCGGAAATTAGTACCCTTTTAGCTAAACTTCTTTAATTCAGAAGTAATTCTAGAAACGCGCGTGAACCTCTAACCATTTCTTTTGGTTCTTATTAGATGTAGATTGTCATTTTTATTTCTTCATCTGGGCACATGGCTACAATGAGTAGCCATTCGTTCTTCCTTTAGTTCTTTTTTCCACTAGATAGATGTTGTTTTTGGGTGACTGTTTAAAGTAATTTAGATTTTACTATATGTTCTTTTGGCGTTTTAACCACTATAAAAGTTCATGTAATTCGTACTTTAAACGATTTTATCTGAGATATAAAAATAGGAAGTAAAAAATATTATTGTAAAGATTAATTTCTTTTTATTTTGATCAAAAAAAAAATTGAAATTCATAAGAAGTTATTGAGACTAAGGATGGCAACGATGATTTTATATACGGAACATAATTATTGAATATAAAAGAGAATATTCATAATAAAAATTTATTAAAATGTGAAAATAAAATCATTTATATTTTTTGATAAATTCAATCATGCATAATTTTACTAAATTACGAATATGATTAATTCTATCAGCAAAAACTTACTAATTAAAATTAAAGCCTGAAAACTAAGCTAGGAAAAATTAATTGCCAAACAACGAGCAAAAGATAGTAAAGGAGAGGCTCGCACATTATCTTATAAAAATTCATACAAAATTGGTTTACAGTGTCTATATAATCACTTGTTACACTTAACAAATTATAAAGCAAAAAGGTTTTTTTTTTTGTATTTCATTAAAGGTTAGGTTCCGACTGGTTCCGTGTTAATGTGTTACCTTCCATTTTCCTTTCTTTACGAAATTTTAAAAAATTGCACATTAAAATGAAAGAATAAAATTCTAAGATAGAATTTTATTGAGTTTTTGTGTAATTAGAGATAACACTTCAATAAACCTTATTTCAAAATTTACCAATAAGAAAACTTTTTTAACAAAAAAAATACTTTTACATGTAATAATGTTTTTTTCAAACAAAAGAAATGAATAAAGTTGTATTCATCTGCAGTACAACATGTACAGTATAAATACTAAATAAGTCACGCGATAAATCATTTAAGGTATATTATACCACGAATATCAAAATCATATATACAGCTGTTATATATTACAATTTACAAATTGTAATATCTTGGAAATTCTTTATTATTAATAATAATGAAATAAATGATATACTGTACATATGAAAAATGAAGTCATACCAGATTGAAAAAAAGGGTCCTTATCTTTTTACGTTTGTGATCGTGAGTGGTCTTACGTGGCGCAGTAGTTTTCTTGCGGAAGTTATTTATTAAATAGGGATTTTTTTCAAGTTATCATAACTGAAAAAATCATGTAATTTAGTTGTTAACTGATTCTTAAATTGTGGATTCGAACTAATCTTTCTGTTTTGATCGGATTCCTTAAAATATATTTCAAAAGTATTGAATCAATTCCTGCCGGATCTTTTATTAAAAATGTTTCGTGTGTCCGATGTTTAATCATCTGATTTAATTGACGATTTAATTGACTAGCGAAACAAAACATTCTTGTATTTCTAATGAGAAATATTAATAGTTCATCACGTTCTGTTCGATCTGTTATTT
>NQWY01025553.1:0-14221 GCA_019425655.1 Rhizophagus prolifer | reverse complement strand
AAATAAAGTTCCAAAATACACTTCGAAACTTACCACTCATTCGATAAGAGTTCAAAGAAGGAGAACCTACAAAATAAAATAAAGAAACGGTTAATCTGTTTCCTTAATAAAAAAATCAAAATTTTTCAAAAATCGGAACATACCCGTCTATTCAATAATAGTCTGAAGATGAACCTACAAAAAAAAATAAAGAAACGGTTAGTAAACCGATTCTTTAATAAAAAAAAAATTTGAAAAGTTTCAAAATATTTTGAAACTTACCCGATCCATCTAATAAAGCCCGAAGTGGAAGCCTACATAAAAAGAAAGAAATGATTAGCTAATCATTTCTTAAAAAAAAGAGATTTAAGTTTTGAAATTAAATAACTTCGAAACTTACTATCCACCAATCCATGCCCTGGATCCATCAAAGTCCCTATAAAAAAAGCAAAGAAGCGTTAATAAAAATGTTTCTTAAACCATTTTTTTTAAAGTTTTAATTGTATTCAAAACTTACCAGGTTTGTCCTATAATCCAAACATCAGGTTCCTAAAAAACCGCCTGAAAGAAAAGAAAATAATGAAATGTTAGCTATATTTCGTTGAAAAAACAGTATTAGAACCTCCTGTTAAATATTAAAAAAAAACCCACCCTCACCTTCAAAATCGTCTTCATGGGACGTGCCGAAAGGTCCATTTCCTACAAAAAAGAAAAGAAAGAATGTTAGCAATGTTCTTATTAAATTGATATTAAAAAATCCAACTCATACCTTCAAAATCATTGTGCCGAAAGGTCCGTTCCTACAAAAAAGAAAAAGAAAGAACGTTCAGTTAGCAACGTTCTTATTAAATTAATGCTAAATACACCCCCACCCATACCTTCGTAATAATGTTCCAAAAGGTCCGTTCCCTACAAAAAAGAAAAAAAAAGAATGTTAATAACAACGTTCTTATTAAATTAATATTAAAAACACCCCATCCATACCTTCGTAATGGCCTTCATAGAACGTTCTGAGAGGTCCGTTTCTACAAAAAAGAAAAAAATGTTAGTAACGTTACTAAAGAAAAAAAAAATAATCCCTTTTCCTATTTACCTTTTCAAAGTCTGGTTCGTGTAATTCATCCGGCGTTCTTACAAAAAGAAGAATGAAACGTTAGAAACGTTTCTTATTTACTAATACACATGACACACTACAACCACCCAACTTACCTTAAGTGTAAGTCTGCCTTCTAAGAGTCCGGCGTCCTAATCCTACAAAAAAGAGCAAAGAAACGTTTAATACGTTTCTTAATTACAAAATACCACTCCCCCTTCCCATATTCCTTACATTATCCAGGTCCAGGTTCGCTTCCAAGAGTCCGGCATCCTAGTTCTACAAAAAAATAAAGAAAGAAACGTTAGTACATTTCTTTAATATTAAAAAAAATCTCCTTCCTCTTTCCTTACACACATACATTCCAAGTCCGGTTTCCAAGAGTCCGGCAGTTCTACAAAAAAAATAAAGAAAGAAATGTTAAAAACGTTTCTTTAATATTAAAAAAAAATCCCTCCTTACACATATTCCAAGTCCAGGTTCGTCCGGCATCCTAGTTCTATAAAAAAGAAAGAAACGTTAACGTTTCTTAATTACAAAACACATACCCCGGTCCCTTCTCCCACATTACCTTTATTGTGTAGGGACGGTTTGATGGTTTGTCCTGGTTTCCGCATTCTACAAAAAATAGGAGCCCGACCTACAAAAAAAATGAAAAAATAAAAAGATTATCAACGATCAATAAATGATCAGATCCTAACCGGTTATAGCAGTGCCGCAGTTTCGCATACGCCGTTCTGCCAAAACCCCATAGTTTCGGCAAGCAACCTTAGCGGGGGAAATACGAACTGAAACGAACTGCAGATCATTGCTATAATTTACTATTTACGATTATTATAATAATTATTTTTTAACTAAATATTAGCATATTTATTAATAACATCAATTAATAGTTGATTTTTATTAATATTTGACGAACTTTTTTCAATACTAGCATATCTATTAAAAATCGGAATAAGTTGATTGTTACAGTCGATTTTTATTAAGTATCGGTCAACTTATATGATTTTCCGAATTTACAACCTGACTAAAAATTGACCAACCGAATTTTTGTTGAAATTTATAATTATATGAATGTTTGACGAATCATGTGATTGATCTACCGAAATGTTGACGAAAGGCCTTAGTGACGAAAGAAATGATTTTGACTAGTGTCATTGACATTTACTATGATGATTTTGGTACTTTTCGTAATACCTACCATTCACTGGGGGGTGTTTATATTCAAATTGGAAATATGGAATTTAGAGAAAGAAAGAAGCTCAAAAACCATTTTGTGTTAGGCTTTGTCCCATTCATGGCTCCTTCGAAGAATTTATTGAACCTTTTATTTCAGAGATGAAGGTGTTAGAAAAAGGAATAACTATGAATATCCAAGGAAACACATGTCTTGTGATCGTGAGTCTTAGTGATGTTACTGCAGATCTTCCACAAGGGAACGATTTAGTGGAAGTAAAATGCTATGGCGCAAATAAAGGCTGCCGTACATGTAATGCAACTAAAGATTTTCTTACATCAAATAACTTAGATTTGCCATCTATCTCTCGGTATCATCACATAATAGACGAACAATTTAAAGAGATTTTTGCAGCATCAACAATAACAGAGCGAAAAGAACTTGCTACACAGTACGGACTATGCTTACAACCCACAATAATGGATCAATTGCAGTAGGAAAGGCATCTCCAATCGCCTCAGGATATATATCATGCCACAGCCAGAAGGTATTAAGGTTCCTTAAGATGACGATAGAAGCCTTTTCACCCGAAGGAAAAACAGAATTTCTCTTATTCTGGAAATCATTCGAATATCCAAGAACATGGCAAAAACTTCTGAACCCAGCAACCCACATAGACAGTTTCATGATGTCTGATTGTCTGCGCCTGGCAATGATGTTCCCATTTATATTGAATAGGTTTTTGAAGCCAAACCATTTAAAACAGTCTGAAATTGATAAGCTTCGAGCACGAACAGGTGTCTCTCGTAATGATTTAGCCATGAAATTATGGTTGAAATGTTGGATAATAATGGCAAAAACAATGTCAATATCATTTAAGCATTCTTTTACAGAAGATGATTATATCGAATTGCATAAATGTTTAGATAACGAAAGGACTTTACTTTCGCAGGTAAGTACAATTTTTATTATAAATGCGAGAATACAAACTTTATTAACAAATGCTAATTATTATTTTATTATCCTTATTTTTTAATTTACAAAATGTACAGGCATTTAAAGACTTCGAGAATCTTCTGAATTTACATATTAATTATCATTTGGTACAACATGCTAGAAATTACGCAACACTGTTGAATACTGGTGTCAGAACAAAGGAAATGGTTCACAGAATTTTTAAGAATATCGTCCCACGAACAAATAGGAAAATATAGAACTTGACTTATTAAAACGCTACAATACATTGTTTGCGATGTGTCATTTATTTGATGGAGGAATTGATAGTTGATTTTCTTTTACAGATAACACCTTGATGACTCTTTTGCATCATTTAAAATGGTTGTTAGACGATTGGTTTATTATTAAAAAACCCGAAGACAATACAAGCAAAGGTTTGAATTACAATTTATTATAATAATTTGTATGAGATTTCTTAATTAACTATTATTTATATTACTTACTAGCTATGCGTATTCAAAATGTATACCTAAAGAAACGAATGTCAAGGAGAAAGGCTGAAGAAATATTACCCGATAATCTTTCCTTTCGCAGAGAATTGGCGTTAGCATATTAAGAAATGGGTTATGGAATGGTTTTCCTTGAAAGTTTATGTCAACATTACGAACTTGCTTGTTTAGTGGATGATAATGGTACCAACATGCAATATCGTCTACACGTTGGTAATTCTGTCATACTAACATGAAAGAAATAATGAACATTTCACTTTTATTGCTATCAATAGGTTTGAGATTACTAATTTAACAAAATTAGGATGTCCGGTGTATAGACTTCAAGATATGTGGCAGATATGTTCTATAAGCGTGGTAAATACAAATAGAACTGTACATTTCATTCATGACTGTAATAGTAACAAATGTAATAGTAATGGGCATAATTTTGGCAATAATTTATATATAAGAAATATGTATTTTTTCAACGCCGTTTAATGTTAGTTAGTGTTTCGCTGCAGGGTGTTAGATTAGTTTATGTGTCCTATACTTATTGGTATTGAAACATTAAAAACAATTGTTGGTACATTTACTAATTTTAAAAAAGATCTTTATTAGTTCTTTTTAATACATTTACAATAAATTTGTGATACATTTACAATAAATTTACTAAATATTTATAAAGTATCAAAAATATATTTACAACTTATTTAATAATATATAACAAATTCAATAATATTTTTTTTTTAGTCGTCATTGATCGCCTTAATGCGCAGTAACTGCATGTAGGCTGTACATGGTCTAATGCTTTACTAGCTCGTAACAAAACTATTACTAACTAAGTATACTATTTAGTCACGGTCTAGTCATGGGATTTTAGCAATTGATATATTTCTGGGAAGTTATTGTTACTATTAAAATTTATAAATCCCATTTAGCATTATCAATAAACATATGATCACAATTTATTCATCCCATTAAGATGTTGTTTCAATTTCATTCCAAAAACCCTAGCCTAAAACTTTGTTGACCTCTAATGGGATTTCATTCGGAAACTGGGGTATATACTGTATTAATAAAATGGGTTCTGAGATAATTCAAATTATCAGGATGCGAGTATTTAGTTTATTCATTTATGGGTAGTACTTGTCTCAATTAATTTTTTTATTTACTGAGCATTGACCTGTAAGAAACTGATGTACGTGTTCCTTAAATTATAAAAAAGAATACAAAGATGAAGACACCACCTTAGTTTGAGTATATTATGATTTAAAAAAGTGTTAGATAATTAAAATAATTTATAATAGCAAATATTAGAAATAACAAGCAAAGGAATATCAATAATATAATCTGTTTTATATTTGTGTATGATCCTGAAAATAACTAATTATTTTTTACATGTGAAAATTCTATATACCAAGAATTTGCAGATAGAGAATACAAGATTTTTTTAGTTTCTTGAACTTTTTTATGTTATTTATCTTAAGTATATAATTCTAATCTTCCGTGAAATAACTAATTTACAGTAAACTAATGTCCTACTATATACTATTTCAACTACTAATAGGCTTTTTAGTTAATAAACATCACCCACAAAAATATCAATAAGGAAATCACGGACGACTATATTAGGAAACGTGGCCTAAATTAAATTTTATTTAACATCATTTCTTATTGGTCAATTGTAAAAGTAGGGAAAATCACTTTGTATTTTTGTGGAACTTTTCCATTTTCCACATAAAGAGCTGGCGTTTAATGCTTTCTATTCTTTGTTTTTAGATTTGTTATTTTGATCTAAAGGAAAAGAGAAACAATATTTAAGTATAAATAAAAACACTATTTATATTATATATGCAAATTAAAAATTTACCACTAATGTTTAGTTGACAGATATCAATTTGTAAAGATAAAGAAGCTATTTAATAAATAAAGATTTATTAGTATATTTTAATAATATAAATATATTTATATATTTTATATAATCAGTACCAGAAGATTCCATGCTTATTATATTATCATCTTGTTCATAATAATCATCAGAATTTTTTGGTTCGGGAAGATTCTTGAAATTGAGAAATCTACTTGTATAAATTGCTCCTGAATGTGTTTCATATGATAATCCTAAATTGGTTGAAGGTATATTACATGTTGACAAATTGTTACTAAAATCATCTGCTTCCTTGATCTGTTTTTGTAGTTCTGTTGAATAATTGAACTGCCAATCATATAAAATTCCTTTAATTTCTTCTGCTGTTGGTCGATTTAATGGATTTGTATCTAAGCATCTTTTAATTAAATGTACAACTAGTTGAGGTACTTTAATATTAAACCTTGGCCTAAGCCCTTGGCAAATTTTTATTGCTAAATTTTTATCATGATTTACATCGTAATATGGAGGCAATCCAGAAATTATCTCATACATAATTATACCAAAACTATAAATATCAGATGCTTTGGTATAACCTTGGCCTCTTAAAATTTCAGGAGCAATATAAGGTAAAACGCCATATATACCATTTTTCGTATTTTCTAATGCGCTATAATCTGCAGGTTTGCATAATCCCATATCAGTTATTTTAGCATAGTTAAATACTAGTACATTGCCAGTGTGCAAATCCCGATGAATTAGTCCATTTTTGTGAATATGAATAAGTCCAGATGCAAGGTGTTCTAAATAACTAAACTTGTAATTCCAACCTAAATTCTCATAATTTGCGTTTAAAAAATTTCGCAAACTTCCATATTGTGCATAATCCAGAACCATCACATAATTATTTGTTCCTGGTTCCTGAGTTATTCCATAAAATTTTATAACTTCATCACAGTCAATTATTTTATAATGTAACATAGCCTATACAAAAAGACAATAATGAAAATAAGCATTAGTAAATATAATATTTTCAAAAGTTTCGCCGAATAATTACTAATTAACTATACCTCATTTATGAATTCTGCTGTTATATGTTTCGAATTATATAAACTTTTCAAAGCCACTAATTTATATTGACCATCTATTAACCATTCTGCTTTATATACTGTACTTTGCCAAATCCACCTTTTGCGACATAAATAATATTATAAAATGTATCATAAGGAATCCATTCTAATGCTTGACAATAATAATAATTATGATTTGATAGCTGAGTGCTTTGAATAATTTTATCAATATCATTATTACCACTAGTCCAATTTACAAAATTCCGTTGAAAATTTATTGCATTACATACATAGTTACATTTTTCACATATATCATCTAAAACTACCATATAATTCTTTGTTTCTGGATCTTGAGTTATTCCATATCGCCTATGGTGTACCGTAGTCTATAAATATAATACTAATCAATAGTTTGAACTTCAAAAATTTAAAGTAATATGTTATTATACCTCATTTTTAAATTCTAGTGCAAGATTTATTGAACTATTCAAACTCTTTAGAATTACAAAAACGTTTTGACTTTCTCTTTCCCATCTTTGATTATAGTCATCCCATTTATTTACACATCCATCAATCCAATTTGCTCTATACACCTTGTTATTTCCACGTTTTGCAATATATTTAATATTGTAGAATCTATCATAAGGTATCCATTCTAATGCATTTTTTATTTCATAAAATGTATGAATTGATAGCTGAACATCTTGAATAAATTTGTCAATAAAATTATTACCACTGGTCCAATTTTTAAAGTTTTGCTGAAAATGTATTGCATTACACACACGTTTACAGTTTCCACATATATCATCTAAAACCATCATATAATTTTTTGATTTTGGATCTTGAGTTATTCCATAAAGCTCATCTATTTTAACCTATAAGCCATGTTATATTAGTAATAGTTAAACTTTACAATTTTTATATAATAATAAATTAATTATACCTTGTTGAGTTGGAATGCAATATTTTTTGATTCATCTAAACTTTTCAGAATTACAAACATATTTTGATTTTCTCTTTTCCAATTTTGGTTTTTATTATCCCAATTGATTATACGTCCATCAGTCCAATTTGTTCTATACATTTTACCAAAATCATCATTTACAATAAATTTGACATCATAAAATCTATCAAAAGGGATCCATTCTAATGATGCTTTTGATATAGTATTATAAACCAAGATGAGCTGACAGTTGAGTAACTTGAACAAACTTATCAATATAATCATTGCCACTAGTCCAATTTTCAAAATTTTGTCGAAAATGTAATGCAGGACATATAATGTTACATTTTTCACATACTTCATTCCAAATTATCATATAATTTCCTGTTTTTGGTTCTTGAGTTATTCCATAAACTACATGATGTACCATAATCTACAATTTCTTAAGTTTACTAACCTCATTTTTAAACTCTAATTATGCCATTTTCTTTCCCAATTCTGATTTTCATTATTCCAGTGACTTATGCATCCATCAATCCAATTTGCTCTATACATTCCATCTTCTAAAATATATTTGTCATTGTCTAATTTATCATATGATATCCATTCTAATGCTTTTGATAATTCGTAATTTGTATGCACCAATAACTGAGTATCTTGAATAAATTTATTAAAATCATTGTTATTACTAGTCCAGTTTTCGAAATTTTGCTGAAAATGCATTACATTACATGCATAATTGCATTTTTCACATATATCATTCAAAACTACCATGTAATCTTTTGTTTCCAGGTCTTGAGTTATTCCATAAACTTAATTGAAGCATCTAAATTTACTCAAACAGTGTAGTAAGTTTACTATACCTCATCTGTAAGTTCTAATGTAATAATTTTAGAGATATTTAAACTCTTTAGGATTACAAACATATTTTGATCTTTTCTACTCCATTTTTGGTTTTCATAATCCCAATTATTTATATATCCATCAATCCAATTTCCTCTATACATCTTGCTAAACTCATTTTTTGCAATGTATTTAATGTTATAAAATCTATCATAAGATATCCATTCTAATCCGTTGCTAGCATGTGCTAATAGCTGAGCATCTTGAATATATTTATCAATATCATTACTACCACTAGTCCAATTTTCAAAATCTCGTTGAAAATGTATCACATTACATGCGTGATTACATTTTTCACATGCATCATCTAGAACCGCCATATAGTATTTTGTTTTCGGATCTTGAGTTATTCCATAAAATTTATGGTATTTGTGATATACTCTAATCTAAAAATATAATAAATATATTAATAAAATTTTTTTGGATATTTATTAAACAATAGACTGTATTATACCTCATTAATTAACTCTAATGTAACATTGTTTGTGTTATTTAATTTTTTCAATATCACAAACATATTTTGGTCTCTTCTTCCCCAATTTATATTTTTATAATTCCAATAACTTATATATCCATCGATCCAATTTGCTCTATACACTTCATCTTTTGCAATATATTTAATATTATATAATTTATCATAAGAAATCCATTCTAATACTTTTGTTGATCCATAATTAGTATGTACTGATAATTGAGAATCCTGAATAAATTTATCAATAATGTCATTACTGCTAGTCCAATCTTCAAAACCTTGCTGAAAACGTTTTGTAGTACATGTGATACTATTGCATTCTTTACAAATATCACTCAAAACCATCATATAATGTTTTGCTTCTGGATCTTTAGTTATTCCTAATGTGATCTACCAGAATATGATTGATTAGTAAAATTTAGACATTTAAAAATTTCATAACGTATAATTTTACTATTTTTACTATGTACCTTATTAATAGATTCTAGTGTAAGATTTTTCAAATTATTTATACTCTTCAAAATTACAAACATATATTGATAATTTCTTAACCAATTTTGTTTCTCATAGTCCCACCTAATTATACGCCCTTCAATCCAGTTTGCTTTATACACTCCATCTTTTGCAATATATTTAATGTTATATAATTTATCATAAGGTATCCATTCTAATCCATTGTCAGTATGTGCTGATAGTTGATCATCTTTAATTAATTCGTCAATATGATTATTATCGCTAGTCCAATTTTCGAAATTTTGTTGAAAGTGTACTGTATTACATACATCATTGCATTCTCTGCATGTTAAAACTATTAAGTAATTTTTTGTTTTTGAATCACGGGTTATTCCGCAAACTTTATAATGTGCAGTAATCTACAAATATAATATATTCGTAAAATTAAAATATTGTAACTTTCATAAATAAAAAATACGTACCTCTGACATAAAAATTTTTGTATTATTTAAACTTTTCAGAACCACGGACATGTCTTCATCTCTAATCCAATTTTGATCATCATCATCCCAATCACACATATATCCATCAATCCAATTTGCTCTATATACCTTTCCAAACTTATTTTCTATAATATACTTTATACGATAAATTTTATTATAAGGTATCCATTCTAATACTTCTGATAAGTTATCATGTGCGGAAAGTTGAGTATCTTGAATTAATTTATCAATATCATCATTACCACTGGTCCAATTTTTGAAATTTTGTTGAAGACGCTTTGCATTGCATACACGGTTACATTTTTCACATATTTCATTTAAATCCATTATATAATTTCCACCGTATACAATTAAAATTATTAATGAATTTTTGTATTAAAGATTATCGATATCATCGATATCGATGTTTGATATATTATATTTTTTTCTTAATTTTATATTACGAAAAATTAGTTAGAAAAAGAATAGTTAAACTTGTTATTTTTTATTTCACGTTTAAATACTAAAATACTATCGTTTGATAATTAAATTTGTACTTTGTACAATCTGCATAATTTCGTACATTTGTTCTGTAGTCCCGTACAACTTGGATTTCCAATTGTAACGTGTGTTTATCCATACACGTGACTAAGCGTATGCAAATTGATCAAATGTAATTTTCTATAGGTTTCATTATGTTACACATTTATTTTACGTCACAAAAACTCAACGCTTTCTTCAAAAACAAATTTCGAGAATAATTAAAAATATGAACTTTATGAAAACAAATTACAACAAAAAAAAATGAATTGGGGATGACCAGACATGTGCGAACAAAATTTTTATTAAATTTGCGCATCAAATATTTTTAATCATGGTTTAATCAACAATATTTTGTTGAACTTTAATATACTGATAAATTAAGGTTTCAGATCAAAAAGCACAAATCTTTTTGTAGTAACGTGAGTAACGTGACGGCCGTAACGTTGTAAATTTTTTCATTAAGTACAACAGTTTTATTTAATGATTTTCATTGATTGTTACACATACTGTATATTACACAACAAACATTCGATACGAAAATAAAAAATTTGTTTAATCTTGCTATGCCATTATTCAATAAAAATTTTTTAATATGGTAAAATAATAATAAAAATGTTCTATAAGTAAATTATATTGATTTTTTTACGACAAAACACTTCCATGGGATTATAATAAAAATATTATTACAAATAATACTCCTTGTATTGACGGGAAATATAAATCAAGAAACATTAAAGAATGGTGTAAATAAATATTTATATCTGTAAACCGTTAGGTGTGAGTGGTAATTACATGGACAAGCCCAATATATTAGCCACGTATTCGTTATACCGAACAATCGTGTGATCATAAATTAATTCGGGCAAAATTTATAGTGCTGGCCAGAATTATCAATAATGCTACTGTGCACTCATACCGAACTAAATTCTCCGGAACAGAGTTCGTTAGAGGCGACTGTATTTTGATATAAATTTTTTCACAAAATGCAGGTGACAAAATTGATGACCAAATTAAATTTTGATTGAACCCTAAACTTTAATCATGTTTCGATTTTTTTTTAAATCATTACAAGATGAAGTATATAAGTAGATTACCATCACTTCCATGGTTATTCCAGTATTTTCGCCTAGTTATGTGGTGCAAATTTTGAAACCTGTTCTCGTCAAAGCAATCCTAGTATTATAAAAGCGGTTCAATACTATATTAAAATTTTCCAAAAATAAGGTACTTTGTATGGACGTATGGTTAATGCCAAATATTATTGAGATAAGAGATTAACCACCATTTTTTTTAAAAAACGTATGCCAAATATTTATACATTGTGCTTTCGATAAAATACATTGTTGTATTAAAGAAAATATTTTGAAAAATAAAGTTCGTACATGAAGTACGTTAAGTAATTTCATCCAAAATAGAAAGAGTAAATTTAAATTTTTAATGAAATAACATCTTTCAAAAAAAAAAAAAATCCTAAATCTATCTCACTTTGGATTTTTTTTTTTCAACAAAAAAAGTTTTTTACGAAAAGAGAAAAGAGTAAATCAAAAACGGAAAGTCGTTTACTTTTCTATCAAAAAAAATCTAAAAAACGTTAGCTTTGCTATACTAACATATATATAAAATTATCTGAGACTTTTTCATCCAAATTTGGATTTATGGTTAGATTAAAATGCAAAATCTAATCCATAAAAATGCACTTGTCAATGATCTAATATGATCTAATGCATTCCAGGATATGACCATCATTTCGGCACAAAAAAAATCTATCGAATTATTTGATATGAGAGTCTGATCACCAAAGATTATTACGTAGTACAATACGTAGTACAAGGTTCAGTCGTCGCAATTAACATAAGAAAGCGAAAAACGATTCTATGCAGCGCCACTGCCAATCATGGGTGTAACATTCAACTGAAAATCCGCACAAAAGAAAGAGATAAATAATCAATAAATTATGTTGGTTTCGATCGTCTTTTTCTTTGCATTCCGCCGTTCCCTTCATCCCACTGTAAACTTGTACTATGATCAACAAAATCATCGTAACTGAATATATCGCCGAAAATCAGGATATTTCCTAGCGAGGAAATCTAGAAAAAAAGTAACGAAACTAGTACGAAACCCAAAAATTACAGCCTAATAGAAAAAATAAAAGCTTATTAAATCTCCTCGCTGTTCATGTAGTACGTTCTTCAGCCAGCGAAAGCGTTCTCTCTTCCAACTACTTCCATACTTCATTCGAAACCCAATCTCAGTTGTTCACAGTAAATTAGAACCTTGGAGTAGTGTGTAAGGAAGAAACGAGTTAGGTTACTTATATACCAACCTCTTTTCGTAAGTCCTTCAAAATAAAAGGAACCACTTTATCCTTTCTTTTTTGTCGAAATAACTAAATATAAGCAAGAGGAAAGGAGAGAGGATTTATTTTCATTTTCCAAAATTTACGTACTATACAATAACAAGTAATTTATCTATACTCGATGAGCCAATCAAATTTTAGTAATATGATATAAATATTACTAAAAACACAATCTTAAAAAAAATAAATAACATACGTTGATTTTTTTTTTGACGTTATTAATAAATCCAAATCAACATTTATTTTCATCGCACGGAAAAAATCAGAATTTTAAAAATAATCGAAAGGTTTATACATTAAACCAATTTAATTTAACTTATAATGAATGTATTAAATTCTATAGTATTTACAGTATTTGCATTTTAATTTCCAATTTTGAAAATTAACTCATAAGGAGTATATAATTACATCATTATTTAGGTTTCACAACTTTTCCTATAAAAGATCAAGCTAATTTTCGCTTAATTCATTTAACTATCTTGTTATTACAATCATTCGTCAATATTCAATAAATAATAACGAAAAAAAAAAAAAATGTCAACAGGAACCTCACGAGTTAAAGGTATTAAAGCTATTTTAAAAATTTTTATGTGATATTATCTGATAATTTCCATATTTTCTTCCAGCTAAAGATGGCACTACAGTCTGGGTCTTAACGATATTTTTTTCTCCGTATAAAGAGTCCGGCGATATAATTACCTGTCGCTGCTTTGTCTCTAAGGAACTAGCTCAAGAAGCAATGAGGAGAGAAGCACGGCGTTTATATAAAGATTCGGAAATTATTCAAGAAGCTGAAGACAAATACTATAACGAATACGAAAATACAATAAGCTTTGGCGAAGACGAAAGTGGACCTGATTATAGGAGAGAGTTTGGTTTCTGTGAAATTAAGTCTGCCAAATTGGAAGATGAAGAAAGTGGGGATGATGTACCATCAAGTACAGATGATGAGAGCGAAGATGATTATTGAATAAGGTAATATTAACCTTTTTATCTGTTCGCACTCACTCTTATGCCATGATTAATAAATTTGGTTTCTCTTACGTACTATTCTGCAGTTTGGTTGCTCAAGTTGCTCATCTATTATCTTGATTTTCTTTTTTTATTATTCATAGTACTTACATTATAAAACAAAGCCTTAAAAAAAAAAATATTGTAATGACAATTTTTTTATGAAAATAAAGTTTGCGCAGTTGCGTATTATTTGCAAATCAGCAATTCATATAATTACCTTTTTTCATTGTAGTTTTTATAATTCTATTCATATAATGCTTAAATATCAGCAGCAATAACAGTTAATGTTTTAGAGTTACATTCTATGTATTTGTCCTGATATCAAAATGCAAAAGATTAAGTATGTTAGTAACACATTCGCGTTCAACAACTATTTTCTAAGAGTCTTACCATTGTAAATGTTGACATTTGTTATCGTTAT
>NQWY01025550.1:0-11603 GCA_019425655.1 Rhizophagus prolifer | reverse complement strand
CAAACCGGAAAATTTCACAGAAAAATATTAATTCAGATAATAATCACAAAATAAAAACAGGTTCTCATATCATATTATTTGAAAGCTCTCCCGTTTTTAAATCTATTTAATAAATGATTTATATAATTTGATTGTACAAATGAGCGAGATTTAAGTTTACTTTTTTGACAAGATAAAATTCTCTAATTCTTATAAATGTAATTAATATAATTCACTATAATCAATATAAGGCAACCGATACTTCCCATGATATTCTGAAAATTTAACAAATCCCACATGATTTTCAATATCTTCAATACATTGCTCTGAAAAAGTCATTTTGTTGCCTAAATATAATTGATCTAATTGTCCATTGCCCCAACACTTTAAATTTAATTTCTTTTCCTTTACAAATTTTTAAAAAATTTAATAAATAATTAAGATAGTTTTCGAAACTAAATGTGAGACTAATTATGGATTTAGGTAAATATTCTCCAATTAAAATTAATAAATCTTCTCTATCATGTCCAGAATATTTTAAAGATAATATTTCAAGATATTTCAAAGTACTTAGATAAGATAAAAATAAATCAATATAAACGATATCAATTGAATAATTTAATTCAATTAATTTGGTACAATATTCTTGACAGTAAGAAAGGATATCTTTTGTTTTTGGATCACCAAGTGATGATGATAATGCTAATAATGTTAATTCTTTTATTTTTTCATTTGATTGCTTTAATAAAACCTTAATAAATCCAGGTGGAAATTCCTTTCCCTCATCCATTACAATGCTGATTTTATTCAATTTCTGAAATGATAACGATAAATCAATTTCATTGATTGAAAATTTAAAATTGCTACAATAAGTTATTTCTAATTGTTGTAAATTTGTCAATATGGACAATTCATGAAGTGAAAACGGATTAGATTCACTAAATTGAATTAAGGTAAGATACAAACTTGTTAGAACATTACGATGTTCTAAAACACTTTTCCAAATAATAGGAAAATCGGAATCTAAGCATGATATAGTTACATCTTCCAACTTTCTTTGATTTTTGATAAGTTGTGACATATGTTTTACACAAAGATCCAATGGTGTATTGTCATTAATCCATATAATTGTAATTTCTTTTAAATTCATCAAAATTTTTGAAGCTGATAATAAAAGGGTTGGTAAATAACCTACTTTATCTCCTGCGACAAGACAATTTAAACGTGTAATATTGGATAATATTAATATTTCTTCAGCTTGGGTCAATTCAAAAATATTTATAATTTGTTGTTCGCTTAAATAAATTTCTTCTATACATGTCGAACTAATTATGAAATTTTCACATAAAGCTTTAAATATCATGAACACAGCTTTCCTTTCAGATTCTAAAAGTGCCAAATTAACTTTTTTCTCTAAAATTTTTGTATCAAGCCAAACTTTTATTGTAGCCCAAATGTCATTAGGCCAAAATTTTCGTAAGAAACTTGTATAATTGAATATAGCTTTTACTGCTGAATCTAATCCAACGGATTCTTGAAATTCCTGAGATAAACACTTAATATAGGAGTCCATAAGTTGAACATATCGTTCTTTTTGTCCATACTCAAAACAAAAAGTAAAGGGATCTCTCCACAACTCAGGAATTGCTGAAATACACCAATGGCGATTGATTAGAATGCAAGTATACCGTGCTTTCCAATCTCTTTCCAATTCTTTTATTATAGAACGTAGACAAAGTTCTGGAAGTGTAGCTGCCATATTTCAGTATGATTTTAAATTTTCGATTTTTTTTTGGATATACTTATCCGATGATCGATCATAGATACTATTGGTAGAGATTTTACGCGTTTTCAAAGAAAACTTTTTAAGATAAGATGTTTTTAAAGAAAGTGTTTTAAAATAGTAGTTTTTTAATGTTATTGTAAAAAAAGCTCAAAGATGTTTGTGAATTAATGGTAATGCAACCTTGATTTTGAAACGGAAGTGATTAAATAATGATTACATTTTAGAATAATTTATTATTATTGTATGTATTAGATAATTTTTACATTTGTTATGGGGAAACCACGTAATTCAATTGTCATAGACCCATTAAATCCGTTAGGAACACCTCATTTTCGCAAGAATTTCAAATGAAAGTTTAAGAGGTGCTAATTTTGAGGGAAGAAACTAACGCAAGTATAAGATAGTTCATTAACTATACCAGTTGGTTCTTTCAAACACTACACTGAGGCAGAACAAAAACAGTTATGATATTTTTAGCGGTCCTCTTAATTTCTTTTCTTTTTTACCGTTTCTAATAATTTAATAATAAATAGTTGAATGGTGATAAAATATTCAAACAATTCAAAAGTTTCATCCGTCAGGAAGACTAGGATAACTTCATTTGAGCGCTTTCTCTAGCTTTTTATTGTATTTTCCAATTTGAGTAAAATTTTTCTATCACGTGAATCAATAATAATTTTACGTTAAACCGAATATCGACATTGACTGAAATATCATTCACTCTTTTTCTCAGACTACCGTAAAAAAAAAATGAAAGATTTATCTGCTACATTATTAAGAAATATTTCTCGACTTCTTACTGAAGCAGATGACTATAATGTATTCATCACAGTTGGAGAAGAACCAAATGTTGAAGTATTTCAAGTCCATTCAGTTATTTTACGTGCTATGTCTCCTTATTTTCATGCTGCTTTATCAATAAATTGGGCTCAAAAAGCAGGTCATAAATTTCATTTTAAAAAACCCAATATTAATCCTAATATTTTTAAAATTATTTTACAGTAAGTTCGAATCCTTTTTTTAAAAATATATACATGTATTCAATTTAAATAATCATTTTATTAAAAAAAAAAAAAAAATACTCATTTCGATAGATATATTTATACAGGAACCATTCGTTTAGATGATGAAACAACCGATCTTAACCTTGTTGAACTGCTTACAGCATCAGATGAACTAGTTCTTACAGATCTTGTAGATTATATTCAAGAATATATTATTAATTTAGATAGAGGATGGTATCAAAAAAATTTAATCCAAGTGTTTAATACAGTATCATGTTATGAAGGGGTCTTTGAAAAATTAAGAGATCATTGTATTGAATTAATTTCAATAGATCCTCAATTACTTTTTAACTCAGAAGAATTTAGTATATTACAAGAAGAAGCATTAATTTTAATTTTGAAACAAAATAAGCTTCAAATTAGAGAGGCTGAATTATGGAATCATTTAATTCAATGGGGAATTTCTCAATCTCATTTATTTGAAGATAAAATAACGAAAGATTTAATAAATTGGTCATCAGAAGATTTTGAAACTTTGGAAAAAATACTTCATAAATCTATTCCTTTTATTAGATTTTTTCAAATGTTACCAGAAGAATATTTTTATAAAGTTAGACCTTATAAAAAATTATTACCGAAACAACTTAAAGATGATCTCAAATTATATTTTATTATACCAAATAGTAATATATCTACGACAATTTTACCACCAAGAATTCCAAAATTTATGCTTAATTCAACTATTATTACACTAAAACAATCTTTAATAATTTCAAGTTGGATAGATTATAAAGATGAAACATCAATGTATACATCACAAGAAGAAAATCCTTATAATTTAATATTACTTTTACGTGGAAATCGGGATGGATTTGGTGTAGAAGAATTTCGTGAAAAAGTATTTAGACAAGGACCAACAATTGTTGTTATTCATATAGCAGGATCAAAAGATATTATTGGTGGTTATAACCCTTTAGATTGGACTGGTTCAAATAAATTTAACCAATCTTCTGATAGTTTTATTTTTTCTTTTCGTTCTGATAAAAAATCTTCTATCACTACTTTAAGTAGAGTCGCTAAAGAAAAAAGTGCTATTTCTGATGATGATGGTCATTTTATTGGTTTTGGTCATGGTGACTTAAAAATCTTTCAAAATGTTTGTCAAAAGAAAGATTATATGTGTTCGATTCATGAATTACCTTCTTTTCAAATGTCCAATTATGAAGTTTTTAAAGTTGTGAAAAAAGAAATTTAGTTTTGTATAGATATCTATTTAGGAGGGAGGGAGGTGGGAATAATAGATATCAATTAAAAAATCTATTTATTAAGACCACATAAACAATCAAAAACACACACAAAATACTCATCAAAGTCACATAGTCTAGTTATGAGAATAATAATATGTGTATACTGTATCGTATAATGTTAAATATGTGTTCAAAATTGTTAACAAATTTGAATAAAGATAGATAAATTTACAAAATTATTTATTTTAATAAAAAATATTAATACCGAGCTATCTGTACTAGGTTCCCCGTAATCAGAAAAAGAACATAAAAGTACAATAAAGAAATTTTATTTTAAGAACTCTAAAGTACTTGAACAATAATTTACTATAATTAATTATATTATACACCTTTTTTTTTTGACATACCATTTTTGACTCTAATAAAACTTGATGAGTTTTTTCTATTTTTTCTTCAAAAGACCGAATCCTGAGCCAACTACACTGCCAGCCCCAGTAACCAAAGAATTTGCTTTTGATCCAACAAAAGAACCGCTACTAGTCACTGCATTTCCAACCCCGGTACCAATTCCCGTCAGAGCTCTTGTAGCGCCATCTACAACTCCCGAATTTTGTTTCTTCCTTCCAACAAGTTCGGGCCGGAAAACAATGTGAAGAATAAGTTTACCTCCAGGTGTAGAAGACTTAAGTTCATTCTTCAATTGTATCTCTTTCACTGCTTTTTCGAAAGATGGCAAATCGTCAAGTCGGGTTGACCCGCTTGCAATTTTTTTAGCATTTCCTATTTGATTCCAATCAGATACTTCAAATTCAAGTACACTAGTTGAACGTGAAAGCTTTAAAATTATTCATTAAAAAATTTATTTATCATATCTTTTTATTATTAAAAGGATTATTCCAACTAAAAATAATAAATTAAATACATACCACAGTCACGTTAAAGGTTTCATTAAATTCAGGGTTGCAAGTTTTTTTGATAGTCTTTGTTTTAAAAACTTTTTCATTATTCAAGGTGAAGGCAATGAATGGGTCACTTGTACCTAAAATTTGAACAAATATATTATTAGATCGGTCTAAATATAAAATAATCAAGTAATATAAAATTAGTTACCAGATCGATCAGCTCCCGGTAAATTTTCTGCCTTCTTGACAGTTATCTGTAAACTTCCCATATCTACGTTATAGAAAGGAAACTCAAGTTAATACCTTCTAAATTAAGGATAAATATCGTAATTTAATCACTTACTATTTATACTCTCTGAAGGTTGTAGCTTATATTCAACAGGTATATACTGAATATAAACATTTAAAGTTGCGTTATTCATTCCATTAATAGGAAGGTCTATACCTTCTTCTTGTGATGACTTCAAGCAATTCTCCAATAACTCTCTAGCCTCACAATCTACAGTACCAATCGGATTCTTGTTATCGCCTTGTTTAATGTGGAAGATAAGTCTGGCATAATCCAATTCTTTTATGAATACATCGCTGACTTTAAAAGACGATAAGGTGTTAGAATTCTGAGCAATATGAGTAGAAAAAAGAATAATTTTTAAATTTTACCTTCTTCATATTGCGGATTTACTGCTTTACAACGATTTGTGGTATATACAGGGAATATCCCATTATCCACATAAACGTCTACGCTTGTATCCCTCTTGTCAAATTTGGCTCTATTAATATGTACGATGAAAATTCCAGTTTCTATATAATAAAGTAAATAGATATATTAGCAAAAAAACAATCGACAAATAAAAAGTAATATTATAACGTACGACGCTTAGATATATCAATATTTTCTCTCTCTTTAATAGTTGGATAAAATGCTGCTGAATAATTAATTGTGCCTCTTGATTCACGGTCAAGGATCAAAGGTGAAGACCTAAATAAACAATTTCGAATCGAAACAAAAATATTAAACTCAATATTATTGTAAACAATAAATCAAAATAAACTTTAGATTTACACTTACTCATCTTCAATACTTGCAGCAGCTTCAAATGTGCCATTTTGTTCCTTGATTAATTTTGAAAGTTCCAACTCTGCAAAACCTAATCTCTTATCTTTTGCATTAACTTCTCGATCCCATACTTGAAGATTCAGAACTTCTCTCGTACTATGTACTGGTATATAGAATATTTCATCCCATACGGGATTCAAGTTGTCGCTAATAAAATCTGAACGGCCACGAGGGGTAGAATCCAGTAAAACTTTCACATAAGGATCGGATTTTCCTGAGATAATAATTTTTTAAATTAAAACAAATTCCTAGTTTAGCAATGCAATGTGGTTTTTTGTGCTTAATAACGCAACAATTATTCTCAAATTATTAATAACTTACCTATTTGCGCAAGATTCTTTAAATCTTTAGCACCCTTAACATGAAGCCTTACAAATCCACGTGATTCAACTGGATGGAAGAATTTATATTTATATTATATTTTATATAAGTATTGGCAATTGATAATTCAAAAAATAATATATATATTACCGAATCCGCCGGGTCCAGGAATATTATCTATTAACACAGGTTTCCATAAACAAGTCAAATTTATTCTGCCACTTGGGGCATCATTTAAATTGAACCAGTCTATCTTTTGTTTCGAATTTGCTAATAATTGATCTAAGGTGCTTTCCCATTTTCCAATAATTGGATCATTGGCTAAGTCACGATTATCACGAATATTGACAGTCAGCTTAGTACCAGCTCTATTTGTTATGAACATTTCATATGGATCCTAATAAAACATAATTTACTTATTAAAATCTTATTAAATAAATTAAATAAGCCCGTTAAAAATATTAACCTCCCAAACAGGATTAGTTGTTCTTTTCAGTGTCTTCGATTTGAAAACAACTTTTCCATTCAAAAGCAATTCTGCATACGCATTACGACGATGATCAAGATTCTTAACTTGATGAATGTTAAAGCGTAAAACTCCAACATCTGTTTTTTTTTTAAAAAAAAAAAAAGGTACAATTAATTATTACAAATTTAAAAATTTCATTCGCAAATGTATAATAATTTATGTACTTGATTCAGGTGCAGGTTCTCCCTCTCTAGCTTCGGCAACTGAATACCAGACCGCATCGAATTTAATTTCGCCGTGAGGTTTACCCTCATATAATACTTCAGTCGTACTAGACATTAATTAAAAATATTCAATAAATATCAAAGTTTAAAGGAAAAAACAGAGAAATTAATAAATAAAGAGATCTCACATGTTTTCTTGCTTTGGATTTTCTGATAGAGATTTTAATTCAAAATTAGAAGTTCCAAGTGGCTTATCCTTACTAAGTCCATTAAAATCCCATAACTCAAGCCTTAAAAACTCATTCAAAGTAGTTAAAATCAAAAAATGTGTCTCGTTCCAAACGGGATTCAATGAATCCTCGACGACTTTTGTCTTAGCGAGCTCAATATTTCCATGAACTTTTACTCTAACATAAGGATCAGAAGTACCAAATCTTTCCGCGTTTCTTAATCCCTTTGCATTAAATATGGTAAGTTTTAGGACACCAATCGCAGTTTCTATATGGAAAGTAAATAAGTAAATATTCTAATATATATATAACGGTCATTTAGAGAATTTGCAGAGAATGTTATTAATGATCACCTATTGGATAGCCTCCAACGAGAAGTTCTGCATCTATTGTGTAAACATTTGGAGCATACATCATTGGACGAAGATTAGTATGAACTTGGTCAACGATAAATGAGGACAATCCAGGAAGCTAATCGAAAAGTATGAAGTAATTAGATTTCTATTGTACTATCCACACAAACGCATAAGAATTATTTAAATCATACATTTGCTATGTCGAAACCGAATGTTTCTCCTCCAATTGGTTTTAAAACGTAATCAAACTTTGGTTCTTCTAAGAAACTAATATCGATAGTTTTAACATGAGGGAAAACATTTATCAACTTTAATTTAACTCTTATAAGTCCAGAAAACGACATATCTTCCAACAATATGGGGATTCCTGCGCCAACCATTCCTTTTCCTAATCGAACAGTGAGAACAATTTTAGGATTGACCTTTCTAATCATTTGCGATCTAGTCAAATTTGCAGTATCATTCGGAATATAACTAATTTTCCAATCCATAACCTTAAATTTAAATATACGAATAAAAAAAATCATGAACCAGAGTTTAAGTTATCAGACCTAATCAAAGTAGAAAATTATATTGATAAATATTCTATTTACCACCACGTCGTCATCAGACTTCGGATATGATTTTATAGATTCGATGGTAACAGGTTTTGAACCTAGTGTAAAAGTTGTCAATCGAATTGAATCCAGAAAAGATGGTTTTGAAGCAGCTAATATGTCATCAGCTGTTTTTACAATCGTTGCTGATAATACAGGTTCATAAATAAGCCAAAATCGACGTAAAAATTCGTTAATCCATTCGGCTGGTTCTTCGTAAAGCTCCAGTTTTTCCTTTGCAAGTTCACGACCAATTTCATCTCTCGCATTGCGGTAAAATCGTTGAACAGAAGTTTTAAAATACGTTCCTAATAACCAATCGAAAACGAATCATTTATAAGAATTCGATAATGAAGTAGTATTATATCAATTGAAAAAAAAATAAAATGTTTTTACCAACAAAAGCACTAATAATAATAACCCAACCGATGCCTCCACCAAGAGAAGTAATTATGTACGTCACGAACACGGATACAAATACTACTGCAGCATTTAACCATAGTTTTCCCACATACTTTTCGCCTAAAATTTCGTCAAAAATGTCTTTTTCTGAATCACCAAGGTTAGAAGCAACACGTTGCCAGCCTGTACGTGCCCATTCAGGAATTTCAACCGACTCCACCACAGAAGGTATACTTCCAGGCAAAAGAGTTGAAAATCTATTTTTCGGCTTATCAGTTTCTTCTTCAGCTGTTTGGTTTTCGTCAGTGTCCGTGGCAATCTTTTTAGCAGTTGGCCCTATAGTATGAGACTTGGGGCCACCTCCTGAATTTTCAAGTGTTTGCTTAGCTTTCTCTTCTGGAGAAGCTTCAGCTTCATACTTATATACTGGAGTGTCCGAGTTTGCAAATTCCTGGTCTATCTTGTCGTTGATAACTTTTTCTTTTTCCGATTCTTTATCCATTTTTTGGAAAGAAATAGAGAGCGAAATAAAATTTCAAAATTATTATAACGTTGGTACGTGTCACTTTACGATATGATAAAAATGAGAATTTTTCACACGTCTATTTATATTGGCGCCAAGCTTTTACACCATCGAAAATCGAGAAAAGCTTTTTAACTAATCATGACATCGCCGGATAAAGATTAAGATCTTCACGATGTGTAAGTCTTTACGCTTGATTCGGTAATCATTACTACATTTAACACTTTTGACGTAAATAAAAGATTCCCAGACCAATAAAATTTCTACAGTACATGTAATATAATAAAGCCAAAAAAAGCAATAAGCATTAACATCAAAATTTTAGGTTGTGTGAAATCAACGATTAGTTAGCCCACTTGCATATACATATATACTTTATATATACGTAGATTAAAATGCAACTCCTGCTTTGACTAATGACCACTCTTCACTTCCCTTTGCTCTTTAAAACAACCAATTTAATCAATTCTCCTATCTACCATATTTGATATCATGAATTCTAAAAAGAGATTTCGGTTTATTTTATTAATCTTACATTTGATAATTTTGGTGAGAACGTCTATTGCAGAGTTTGTACCGGGTTCCTACCTAACATTGCCCCAATGTATCACAGCCACTGAGGTGAGTGCGGTCTATCCGAATAATCTCGGATGGCGAGATGCAAAAGTTGGTGAACGAATTCGGTTCGTGAATTTAAAAAAATTTTTTGAGTGAGAATTACAAAATTCTAAAGTAAAAAATTTAATTTGATTTTAGATTTCAACGAAGACCAGTAGTAGTAACTTATCCAATTAATACGACTCAAGTTCAATGGTTAGTTCAATGTGCAAATTCATTCAAAAGAATGCCAGATCCTAGAAACGGTGGTCATAGGTAAATAAATCGATCAATAATGTAATAATGATGAGGTTTGATTTATCTTAATTCAAATAATTTTAGTAACATTGGGTCATCATCAATGGATAATTCTGTAGTAATTGATTTAAGTTATATGGATTCAGTTGTTATAGATGCTGTGACGCAAACAGCAATTGTTGGTGGGGGAATTCGTCTTGGCCCTTTATATATCGAATTAGACAAGGCAGGGTTTACTATAATTTCTGCTAATCATCCAACTGTAGGTTTATCGGGAGCAATCGCTTCTGGTGGGTTTGGATTACAATCTCGTAAATATGGAGTTACAGGAGATTTGGTACTAGAAGCAGAAGTTGTAACTTCGAATGGTAGCTTATTGATCGCAAATGCTGAATCTCATTCTGATTTATTCTGGGCATTAAGAGGTGGAGGTGGTGGAAAATATGGAATTGTTACTCAATGGAAATTAAAACTTATACCTGTATGGCCTAAATTTACTGTATTTAATATAAATTATTTTTATAATGGATTTGAGGAAGTTTTGAAGAATTTTTGGAATTGGGCTTATGGTTCTATACAGGATTTGTCAGTCTCTTTTATTTTTACAAATAACGAAATTAGAATACAAGGACATTTTTTGGGAGGAGTAAAAGATTTACATGAAATAGTTGATAAAACTGGATTATTTAAATTATCAAATGCTAAAGCTGTTAAACACGATGAATGTACACATTTAGGCTCTCGTTCTTATTTCCTTGATAAAGATAAAACTTGTGATAAAATCTATCTATTGAATGTTGGAACTTCTCCATTGGGTCCAAATTATGGTGATGATCCATCACTTCAAACACTTCAAACTGCTGATGTTACTCTAGTTACTGAAGGTGTTATAGAAGGATATGGAGCCGCACCTAAACAACGAAGAGAAATTGTAAAGACAAAGTCAATGTTTTTCGCTAAAGAATTATCAGTTGAAAATATTACAACTATAGTGGAAAGAGCAAAAGCTATGCCTTTTGGAGCTTATGCAGAATTAACTGCTTATGGAGGCATACTGGAAACCCAACCTACTGATTTAACAGCTTTTCCTCATAGAAATGGCGTGGCTTATCATCTTTTACTTGAAGTTCCGCTTACTGGGAATGCTACTACTGATGAGCCTGCTTTAAATTTTATAAATACATGGGAAGAAACTCTTAGACCATTATCAAATGGCAGGAGTTATGTGGTAAATACTCAATAAATTATTAAGAGCTCTAATTTTCCTTTTTAATGACAAATTTAATTTACTTTCTTATATTTTAAATAGGGATATGAGGATGAAGATTTAACAAATCCTGGATTATATTATTTCGGTGGAAATCTTGAGACACTAAAAAACATTGATTCTATATATGATCCAAATAATATTTTCGATTCTGGACAATCTCTTAATCAAACAGAACTCCCCATAACTAATGAAAAATGTCCATATATCGTTGGAGGAGATCCACCAGGAAGACGAAGTGATGGTGTTAAAATAAATGAAAATAATTTTATTTATATTACTCCAATTTTAATAACTTTTATAATTTTGATTGCTTTATAAAACT
>NQWY01025545.1:0-16834 GCA_019425655.1 Rhizophagus prolifer | reverse complement strand
GCACGTATTATTTGAAAGCTTAGGATAAGAACGTGTGTAGTAGTGATGAAGAAATGTCAAAAATATATTATCAGGCTTAACGAAGATACTTGTCAATATAGCAGAATAGCTTTATTAAAATTTACATAGGTTTACAAACCAAATTTATGTATTGAAAAAAATTTTTAAATTTTATGAAAATGAATATTATAATATACTTGACAAAAAATTCAATAATAAACTTTAATGAAGGATTTGAAAAAAGTTTTAAAGAATAATTTATCTAGAATATTAAAATTTCAGACGTCATAAAATTTTTTTAAAATACTGTTTCGCTCTTTTTTTTTTTGAAAAACATCGTGAAGATTTTTCTAAGTTAAATGTTACACAAAACAAATATAACCAATAAAACTCCCCCCACCTTAGGTCATAAAATTCACGATCATAGTCACGTGATTTTTATTAGTGGGCAACAGGAGGATAACAGATATCGCAATATAAGTGGACGACATGGAAATTTCTTGGTAAAATTTTTTATTAATACATGCAAAGATAAATACAAAGTTCGGGACGTCCGGTATACATGTGAAAAAATAAATACAAAGGTTCACTTCGTGGGCAAAGCCCAGGACTTTGTCCATAATACATGACGAATGTTCTCTATACTAAGAACTATCTACAATATCTGATTTTTCTGCAAGATTGCCCGATGGCCTATGCTTTTTTATTACCTTCTTGTTAATCACGTCAAGAGCTGAGTCCGCATTTTGTGACTCCTCCAACAGCCAGATAATATGACCAAGTACTTTTTCCGCCATGTCTTTCATACCCACATCTTCGTACCCAACAAAAAGAGGCTTCGACAACTTAAACGATAGTTTCCCTTCAACTTCTTGCATACATTCCATGAAATACTATTTCTCCGCATCCCCCATGCTTTACCAAATCCATGTTCATCATCCATTTCATTTGCTTTGCGCTTACGATCTAGTGATGATTCCAACTGCACAGTGGCCTGTGCGAAGCCCTGTTTAAAGTCATCTTTTTTGACCTCAACTAGGCCAGTAATTCTCCCAGTCTTACGTGATTCAATATCATACATAGTCAAGATTCCCGCGCCCATTTTCCTCGATCAGCTTCTCTGGTACGATCTTGACTTAATCTTTGAACGGGTAAGTTGCAGAAGTGAGATAAGTATATGAATAGATACTTTTGTTGGCCTCGTAGGACACGTCGATAGGAGTTGTCGCAACTCGTGTTTCCAATTCGCCAAAAAGTTTAGCATTATCATCTTGACCCAGATATTGTTAATCAAGCTTCATTATTTTCTATATTATTAACTAACATTTATAAATATCGCATGTAGCAACAACAAAATTGCGTCAGCATCCTTTTATTGCTTACATAAGAAAACTTAAACAAAACTATGAATGAATTAAGTATTGTTAAAGGTCAAGAGAAAATTATGCGATATTGTAGAGCTATTATTACAAGAAATATATAATTTTTCATATTTCATAATATGAGATAAAAAGGAAACGTACAGTAGTGGATCAAAAATTGAATTAAATATAATATATTATTTAAAGAAATTACAAATACAATAATACATAATTATTTAATTAAAAAAATAATCATGTGCAGATTACGTCTGAAAAACTATAATCTGCGAGGGTATAAAAATATTTTGGTTTAGGTTGAAATTTCATGAATCCGGTGTACAATATCATGTTTGGAGTCCATATAGCGTTAAAATAAATGAAGTGTTTATGGAAGAAAATAAGTTTGACGATAATGATAATGAAAATTTGTAAGTTTGTGCTATTTTCCTCTGATTGGAAGGGATATTACATCAAACAGTCTAAAGTTTATACTCTTGCAAAAGTTTCTGTAACACCAAGTTCAACAAAATTAACAAATTCAAATCTATTTGGAGTGATTTTTTGATTTTATTCTATTTAGTGTAAAAATATTATGTAAGATTATTCATGAATTTTGAGTGAATAAATAAATCGCACTATTTTTGCTATAAAATTTAAACTTTTCTGTAATTAATTACCTAAATTAAAAGACCTTACGTACTTGTATCATATTAAATAGTAATTTCTTAAATTTATATTTTTCTTCATTTTCAACAAAAGACCCGATGTCTTCATGTATACGGCATATAAATTGTTAAACATAAATGGAATTTCGTTTTGAATTTACGCTTCGTTCGTACCTTGTGACTCTACGTATTATTCACTTTGACAATATACATTACTTGGTTTTCATATTTCTCTAAAAGACAATAAATGGAAATTCTCCCTAGTACCAATAAGGTAAAAGAATTTCGAAAGATAAATAAAGACCTCTATTTGATATAAAAAATTAACCGATGCTTGTACTGTTACAGATCACATTTTAATGCTATAATACTGAAGTAATTAATTACTGTATGTTCAAGATATTCTACTTCTATAATATTATTATCAAAATTATCATCATCATTTTGTAAATTTCCCTTTTATCTATCGGCTATATAAAATACAAAAAGTCGTTAATAATAATATGTTGCTTATAGTTACCTTTTTCTTTCTTGTACTAAAATGGTTCAAATAATTACTAAATAAAGAAAAAATGCTGATAAACCCCTCTGTTTAATAATTTTATTTTCGTCACATGGATCGGATGACAAGACTAACAAGCTAATATTACGTCATTACGTATTTTTATCGTATCAATCTAATATTGGTGTTACGTTGTCTTACCATGCACTGCATAATCAACATTTTAACTTTATTAGAACCTTTCGGTGAATTAATTCCGTAAAAAAAAAATCCTGTTTTTGTAATTTTACCATATTTGGAATTTTCCTGTAACGGAGTATCAGCCTTGTCTTATTCTTCTCCCATAAAAGTTTAAAATTCATAGAAAGTTTTATTCGGGGAGTTATTAAGTTCAATTGTTAGGTTCATTCTTTGCTATAAATGATTGAACTATTTTGGTTAGTAATGAGGTAGATCTCAACAAGTCGTTTTCATGAAAAATCATCCGAAGATACATATATATAGACATTCGTTACGATATTTTTCAGCAACAAAAATTTATAAACTAATTTATTTGCTATGGATCAACCACTTGAAGAAGAAGTGAAAAATCAAAAATGTGCTCAATGCAAACAAACAAATGCAGAATTTTTACATTGCGAAACTTGTCGGGAACATAAATATGGAAGATGTACAGAATGCAAACAGATATGTACAGGAAAGAGCTGGTGTCAATTTTGTAATTCAAAAAGATTTCAACAAAATTTTAGTAATTGGACTAGTGGTAATAAAGACATTGATAAGTTCATTCAAAATACCCAACTTTCAGCAAAAAATCATTTTCAAATATTTGAGTGGATGCCTTATGATAGTTTTTATAATATTGTATGTATTGGAGAAGGTGGATTTGGTAAAGTATATAGAGCAAATTGGAGAAATGGTCATATTTCACGCTGGGACACGAGTAAAAGCCAATGGGATAGACATGGACGTAAAAATAATTTTTTTATAGTTCTTAAAAGTTTGAATAATTCACAAAATATTACGCTGGAATTTATCAATGAGGTATTTTTAATTAAAATTTTAGATCATTATTAATTGTTTTACTAATCAATTTATTTGAAAAAATCAGATTACATTATATCCTAAAATTCGTAAAAATAAGGCACCAGATGTGCTTTATGGTATAACTCAAGATCCAAATACAAAAGACTACATTTTGATTATGAGCTATGCCAAAGAAAACTGGTTTAAAAAGTTCGAGTTGCCTAAAAGGGATATAGATTGGGGCTTACATATGTGGAAAAAAAAGATCGATACCTTACAATCTATTGCAACTAAACTTAAGAAAATTCATGGAAAAGAATTAATTCATCGAAATTTACATATAGGAAATATATTACGTTATAAAAATGTGTTTTGTATAAATGATTTAGGATTTTATAAGCCAGCAAATTATAAGGAATTAGAAAATGTGGAAAATAATAAGTATGGTGTTTTATCATCTTTGGCTCCTGAAATTTTAAGAGGTCAAAATTATACCAAAGCTTCTGACATTTATAGTTTGGGCATAGTTATGTATGTAGTAATTTCATCAACGCCTCCGTATTATGATGTTGCTCATGATGAACGTTTAGCATTAAAGATATGTGAAGGATTAAGACCCAGATTTAATAAAAAAGTACCTAAGTTGATTTTGCACTTAATTAAGAGATGCTTAGATGCAAATCCATCAAATCGACCAGAAACAGAAGAAATTACAAGAATTTTTCATGAATGGTCAATAGGTCTCAAAACATTTTTCAGGTGTATAGAAAAAAAAACAGAATTAATTAAGACAGAATTAATTGAACAGATTGAAGAAATTAATAACAGTCCCTCACCTGATAATTCATCCTTAACAGACAAAATGCATTCCGACGCTATTTATAAGAGTAGGCCATTTAATTTTAAAGATCTCCCCGAACCAAAGAATTCTGATGATTATTATGAAACATATGAAAATATATCAAGCACGAAATATTCAGGTATTAAATGATTTAATTCGTTTATCTATCAAATTTTTTTTAAGTATTAATTTATAATTTTTTATAGAAGGATAATGATAGTGATTGTCTTACTTGAATATGAAAGTACTTATGAAGTAAGTTAATTAAATGCGAATTCATTAATGTTAACGTTAATATTAATTCTAACAATTAAAATATCTGTAGGTTGTTACCAAAGCCAAAGCTTAATGAAAATATATTTTGATTTATTAGTATTTTTTTATTTCTTATTTTTTTTTTCTTTGACGAAAATATTTATATAGCAAATATAGTAACTTATAATTTGTTCAACACTGAATATCATTGTAAACTTATCTTTTTTATTCATAAATAAATCAGTTTGTAATTGAGCAATATTTAATTTAAGGCTCGGAATATTCCAACAATGAGACGAACCAAATATCAAAACATAGAAGAAATAAACGTTAGTACAGTACATACTGTATTACATTTTGTCTCAAAAATTGACTGCTTTTCTAAAGTTATTTGCATTTGCTTTTATAAAGTCGGACAAATAACATAAAATTTAAAAAATGATGCGGCTTTTATTTTTATATACTAAATCTTTTTATAATATCACGTGAATTGTTATTTCGTTTCAAAAAAATTTTCATATTAAAGTTGTGATTTTATATAAATACATAAAAAAAAATTTAAAATTGACGCGGACGATTATGAGAAATATAAAAAATTTATAAATCTTTTTATTATCCCAAAGAATAGATAATTTAAAAAATGTATTTAATTTATATTATTTATAAAATATTCCAATCTGATGGAAATATTCTGATTTTGATGTTTGGATCCTAAATATGGAACTTCTGTTGTTATGTTAAGCATTCAATATAATAAATGATGAACTTATTATTAGCACTTAATTGCTCAACCAATTAGCGATATGTTTTATAAGATTTAAGATAAGACCGTTATTAATATTAATATCGTAACTCTAATTGAAAAAAAACCATGAAAATTTACAGTTTGGAAAAGGAATGAAAAATAATGGTATTCAAAAACTTATATGGATTTAGTATGATTTGTTCCAATTTTCTTACTGTACGGTATACAGTTGTACTAATAAGACCGCTTAGTTTTATTTGAATTTGGAGAATACATAAAAAGGTCAGGTGCAAAAAAATCATGTAGATCTTGCTTTTATGAATAATGCTAGTCAAAATTTTATTGTCTCTTTTAGATACTGACTGACATTATCTTTAATACCGACTCTGAAGAAATGACTCCTGGATCTGAACAAGATAACCCGGGTATAATACAAAATACCTAGTAATTTAAAAAATTGTATAGTACCCTGAGTACAACTTCCATCCTGAGAGTACTATAAGGATTCAATATATGAAAATTGTAAATTTGATTTATAATAACCGTTAAATACGCTGAAGTACTCTTAAAGAGAGGATATCTCGTGCAGAGCGGTATTTCGGAGCCTTGAGGCAGCTTTTATTTATATATATACCGTAAAATTTTATATGAACAGGAAGGACTCCAGCTAAAGTATATACAAATGTAACCAAAAGTGAGTTAAGGAATTACGAAATAAAAATATTGCAGCATATTTAGTCATACAAAAACCAACGAGATTGTAATATTTATGTGTGTGAGAGTAACGGCGTAACGCACAATTTGGTAAATATATTACTTTTAGGTTAAAGGATAACATTTATTCAGATGAGTTTACAGCAAAAACCGTAAATGCATTTGTGTTAATAATGTGCATCAATCCTCAATTATCTATGATCAATTGTATAATGCTTTATGTGTATAGACAAAATAAACGGTGGTGGATGAATTGTGCAAGTGAAAAAAGTTTTAATTTCAAGTTTATCCCAAATTTTTACCGGAATTTTTTAATCGGTCTTATCCTGAAAATTATAAAAAACTAAGACCTTTTAATTCTAATGAATTACAAATTTTACCAAAACTTATGAATTATCTTGAATTACAGTACCTTGAATTATCTTAGATGTCTAAACCTAGATTTTCTTCTTAAGGAAACTTTGCAAATTTACACCAACAATCTATTAAAATATTCAATATGGATTGAAACTACAAAATTAAAAGTTCTTTATTTTCTTAACAAATAAGAAAAGATGAATGAATATACTGTATAATTTTTTATTTTAATAAATTTAATGATTTGTATTCGATATCAACATTATGCATAAAATCATCTGATAAAAAAACATTTTCAAAAAAAGCCACCGCGTCACAAGAATATAAAATTTTACTTCGCTCACCAGTAAGTTATACTTTAAGTCACTCCTCCATAAATATTTCTACAGATTGTTTTTCCAAGGGATTCTATCCTAAGAAATGGAGTTTATAAGGTAAAAGAAAATGTCTTGTTAATAACAATAATATCCGAGAAATAGTAATAATATTTAAGATGATTATTAATATTCTAGATTATCAGAATATCAGTTAAAGGCTAAAACCGGTTAAGGTTTTTTTTGATGGTCCCTCTAGATTTATTATATTTATGTTATTTTAAAATACGAAAACGAAACGATCCAGGTTATCTGAGTACTTACGAATCAACTACGAATGATCCTTTTTTCGGTTTATAACAAACTTTAAAAAGTACAGTATATTAAAATATGCTTTCTAATGTTTTTAGTAAAATAGTAAATAAATAATGTAAAGGATTAGGTGAAATTCTAGAATTTTAATACCTTTTATATCTTTTATAATAACCAATAGAAATGCTCACATTAATCACGTGAATAGGCTATTAAAAGTCAAATGATTTCTTCGATACCTGATTAACTTGATATGGGAAAATTTCAAATTCAATGAAAATAATTTTAAGCTTAGTTCCGGAAAATTGAAGTACCGCTATACCGAAATTCGATGTGTACTTTTTTTTTCTGTACTACAAATCTTACCTCTTTACCTCTCTATCATTGCAGTCCCCTAATTAGTAGTCATTGTTGCTATAAAAACCGTACTTAGCGTAATTTTGGCAATAAATTTATTTATTTTTAAAATGGAGCAAAGTGATGAAGAACAAAAATATGGAAGATGTATAAAATGCAAACAAATAAGTATGACACTCGTATGTCAAACATGTGATTCAAATTTGAAAGAACAAAAATATGGAAAGTGTATGAAATGCGAACAAATGAAGCCAATAAACATGGGATGGTGTCATACTTGTAGTTTAAGTTGTAAAGAAATAAAATATGGAAAGTGTATAGAATGCAAACAAGTAAATACTGGACGGAATTGGTGTCAAATTTGTAATTCAAAAAGATTTCAACAAAATTTTAAAAATTGGACAAGTGGTAATGATGACATTGATAAATTTATTCAAAACAATCAACTATCAGCAAAAAGTGAACATCAATTATTAGAGTGGATACCTTATGATAGGTTTCATGCAATTAAATATATTGCAGAAGGTGGATTTGGAAAAATATATGAAGCAAGTTGAAAAGATGGTTATATATCGCATTGGAATGTTAGTAAAAATAGATGGCAAAAAATTTCTGCAAACAGATTTATAGTTCTTAAGGTTTTAAATAATTCAAAAAATATTACATTGGAATTTATCAATGAGGTATAAATTAATTTACAGTTTAATAAATTTTATAATATTTTATTAATTAAATTAATGATTTCAGATCACATTACACCTTAAAATAATCGAAGATAAACAATTAGATCAATTTGTTAGATGTTACGGAATAAGCCAAGACCCGAGTACAGAAAATTATATCATGGTTATGAAATATGCTAAAAGGGGAAGTTTAAGAAATTTTTTGAACGAAAAAAGTTCACATAGAAACAACTTTCTTAATTTACGTATGTTAAACAAAAGGCTCAAAAAATCAAGATATATTGCAGCTGGACTTAAAAGAATTCATGAAAAAGGATTAATTCATCGAGATCTACATACTGGGAATATAGTATTTTTCGATGAAAAAATTAGCATAACTGATATGGGATTGTGTAAACCAGTAAATTATAAGGAATTAGAAAATATGGAAGATAAAAATAAGATATATGGTGTTTTACCTTATCTAGCTCCTGAAATTCTAAGAGGTCAAGATTACACTCAAGCTTCTGATATCTACAGTTTCGGCATAATTATGTATGAAGTAATTTCAGAATTACCTCCATATTATGATACTGCTCATGATCAATGTTTAGCATTAAGTATTTGTGAAGGATTAAGACCCAGATTTAATATGAAGGCTCCTCAATTAATTTTGGATTTAATTAAAAGATGTCTAGATGCAAACCCATCAAATAGACCAAATGCAATGGAACTTTCAAAAATTATTCATAAATGGTCATATGATCTCCAAACATACATAAAGAATATGGAAAATCAAACGGAATTAATACAAACAGAATTAATCAAACAAATTGAAGAAATAAAAAAATTGTATCATTCTTTAAATACTAAAAGTTTACCTTTAACAAATAAACCGCACCCTGGAGCTATATACACGAGTAGATTACTAAATTTTAATAATCTTCCTGAACCAAAAAATTCTGTTGATTATTTTAGTAATTATGATGATATATCAAGCATAGTATATTCAGGTATTTAAAATTACTAGTAACTCTTTCTTAATCATTCAAATTATTTATTAACATCAATTCTAACTCTCTATAAAGATTCTCTGAAATCTAATAATACTGTTGAATGTTTGGATTGTGAAATCGTTGATTGAATACGATGTAAATACTTGTTGTTGGATGGGGGAGTAGCTATATCAATCACAGGGCCGATATAGCCCACATCCAATAAAAGTGTTATCGTTTCGTTTTTTTGATCATGCATAATTATTACATCATAAATAAGTTTTATATATAACTTTTTATAGATTTATTTTAACCCACTTTATAAGCTTTATATACTTTTCCTACAAAAATTTCATTATATTAATTTTGTATTATTGTTATGCTTAATAAAATATTAGTCTATGAAATCTTATTTGGCTGAACGATAAAATTTCATTATAATTTATAACTTTTCGTCTGATCGATTTTATTAATGAAGAAAGTACGATTCAATACATTTAATTCAGAGTAATATTTTAATTTTAATTTTAATTGGGCTGATTTAATATCCTAAATTGAAATAAATTCATACCAAAACTACACAAAGTCTGTTGTTCCAAGTTAAAGTTGAGACGTGAATATGTTCCTGTTATATGGTTAATTTCAGTAATTAATGTAGAATTTATCAACCAATTAAAATCATTTTGTTGATTAATCGTATATGGCGATTTAGTTCATTTTATTTATCTGTTATGCTCTGTAGCGACATGTCTGTAGGGACATGTTCCATATTTTCGATTGTATTTTCTTTTGATTTGATAATAGTACATAATCTACTAAAAAACCCACTAATAATTGATGCACAACTCGCAATAAGTGTTACAAATGGAATGATATCATAATTAACAGTTAAACATTTAAATATGATCTAATTAAAAAAAAATTAAAATTATAATATATTGCAAAAAATTAACCAAAAATTAATTGTCAAGAAAAAAAAAAAATTAAACCTACTTGGATAATTAATTGAGAAAGGTCCTCAAAAACAAGCATAAAAAATCCGGCTCGTGTAATTAAGTTTGAACTTTTATCAAAATAATCGGGACATAAACTAAGAGAATCCAAATCAATTATACCAAGTATTGAAAGGGCTGAAGCCTTTAATTTATGATCTTTAAACAAATTTTGAAACTTTTCATTATCGTGAATAATTCTTACTATAAGCACCAGATTAATTGCTATCGGGGTTAATAAAAATATAAAGCTAAAAAAAAAAATTTTCTAAATTAAATTAAAACTTAATAGTCAAACAAAAAAAACAATTAATTAATTTAATGCTAATACCTTGGTATTTGTAAATATTCAATTTTTTTGCTATCATAATTAGCAAAAATAGTATCCATCATTCCTTAAATTTTTCTACCATTTTTTGAAATTCTTGCTTTTTATATTTATAATAGAGTATTACTGCAGTTATTGGAAGTGCTAATAGCATAATAATAAGTACTAAAATAAATACGACTCGATATTTATCCAAATAATCGACTTTTTTTGAAAAAAAAATATACAATATAGATTAAATTTTGTATATTTTAGAGAGAAAAAAGCACAAAAAACAATTTTAACTTACTAGTTCCTTGAAATCCATATTCGCTATCCAGCATGTAAGTATTATTATATAAGGATATTGGTGTGTATGATTTATATTTTATTAAAATACCGAGGTCTTTCATGATAGTGTTCACATTAGGTTTAAATGGATCATCTATTGCACTTATTGAGAATTTGAGTACAACTTGTTTATCTCCATCCAATTGATCGATTTGAAATTTATTATTTATCCCCTTTATACGACCTGAATCTATAGAGGCTGCTTTAGATAGTTCAATAGCCAATTCATTTCTAATTTTTGTTTTTTGTTCCGATTGTAAATCTCGAAATAATTTTGAACTTTTCACATCAAGTTTTACCGAACCGTATGAATCACCTATTTTAAAAGAACTTAACATTAGAACAATAAGTTACACATACATCTTTACTAAAAATAAAACTCACCCGTAATTTGATTCCGAAATTCTCCTAAAAGAATACAAATATACAAGTGGAAAAACTTAAACGGTGCACCCATGCCATTCAGTGCACCTTTTTTGTCACTTATGCCACACCCTTCCACATTTCATTTTTACTATATATTCCAGGGACTCAATTTTTTCAGTGTTAAATATACTATTTGTCACCCTTATTTGTCACGTAGTTAATTTCTTAATTCTAGCCGAATGCTAATAATGCCGGCCAAATCACATTGCCTGCCGTTTAACAAAATCCATAAAATATAGCATACCTGTACGAAAATACCAATGATTTTTCGTAATACCTAATAAGGCTTCTTCGGTGTTTTTGTGATCCACAAACCCATCTTCAATAACTACATCGTAAAGTTGATTTGGCTTATTAAATGTACTTTTAAAAACCTCTATTGTAATTTTTTTATCATTCTCAATCTTTAAAAATTCTGTTAATCCGTTAAATCCTTGACGAAAATATCTTTCTTCTCCATTCACTTCAAAAATTGAAATATTTCCTGAAGAAAGTTCCACAGGTGATTTGTATGTAATGCTTAGAGAAAGACTTTGCATAGGAATAGTATCATTAATTCTTGGGGTTGTTACATCGATAATTGGGTTAAAAAAACCATTGTCTATTATAAATAAAAATAATTGTTATATCGTATGCACTCCTATCTTTATTTATAACAATAAATTGTAATATAAATTTCAAAATTTATTTTTACCTTCTAAGAAGCGAGGTAACTCCAAAGAGAATAAATCCCAAATACCACTTGTACCTTCTTGCTTAATTATAGCGACTGAATTATTTGGCATTGGAATGTACCGAGTACCAAACCTTGGTAATACAACAGGTTCAGAGAAATTCCAACTTCCTTGAAATGTCACATTTGTGTCGAATACATAACCCAATACATTATCATATTCATCGTTCACTTTAGTGTGTACGGTAAGCAGATATCCTAAACATCAAAATATATGAGTTAAATTAATTTATACATTACAGTATTGATACTCAAATAAATTTATATATTTGTATCGTACCGCCGTTAAATAAACTTGACATAAATACGTGTTCAGCACCGGCTATTTTTAAATCTCGAATTTCTTTAGTTTCCATTACCGAGCTACAAATGATAGCAATCATGTGAAAAATTCAACTATCACGTGACATTAAAGAATTATCAGTAAATAAATAATACTTACCCAGTGGACGAAAATTTTATTTGTACAATATATCGTTCATTAGTGGTATTACTAGATACTACGACAAAACAAGCATAACCAACTACAATATATGAATTTCCACATGTAATATCAATGATTTCTAATGGCGGATTATTAGTATTTTGATAAATCAAAGCCGGATTTGACACTTTATTCGTTTTAGCTTGAACGAACGTCGCATAGACCCATAGTTGAGGATCTACAGGCGAATTAAAAAAAGGTTCAGAACCGAAGGTTATGACGCAATATCCATAGCCAATTGTTGGGAACACAATGAATCTTGTCTCGGATTGCGTTTGTTTAGATATAGCAGATGTAATAATATTCTCGTTTATTAAGGTTATTTGTCCTTTTTCATCAGGTGCGCTGAAATATCTCCATTTTATATCATATGATCCAGTAACAAATTCAGACACAAAGAAACCCAATTCGGGTTCATTAACAAAATAATTAACTTTACTCGAATATTGCACACCATCATTATTAATGTATGCATCACCAAGATAATAATTCCTGAAAATTAATATTATTCAATAAGTATAATAATTCCAATGCTGTTTATATTGTTAATTAATAATTATTTACTTACGAAAGTATTTCACCCTTCCAATTTATGATTAAGCCATACACTGCTGGAGAGGCAGCAACGTCCGTTGTATTTAAATAAGTTACTAGTAAGTATCCTGGAGTTAAAGCATAAAAGTGGGTTCCATGTTGTCTTTCAGTACCTATATCATATTCGACTTTTTTATCAGTTCGACTAAAATATTCGCAGTTATTGAAATTAAAGTCTGGTATAGGCGAAGATATATCAACGGGTATGACTGTCCCATCTTCTGGACGAACTATACGAAATCTTAGCATTGGTTCAGAACAACCTTGACCACTAAGATCCTTAACTACAACAAGAGTTGTTCCATCAATATAAGATTCAACTCTGAACGCTTTTAGTGTTGGACTACTTTCTGCATGACGAACAAAGGAATATGATGCTAATGAATATTGGAGTAATAGTATAAATAAAACTATCAGCGCCATATTGTTATATTTCTTGAAAATCTCAGACAAGATGGTTCTCATATTTTTTGGGGCTTAATTAATGCTATAATGTAGATACAGTTACATTTATGTATTACTCTCGCCGTAAACTTGCTCTAATGAACTTGTTTTTATTTAAAAATATTGAAATTAAGTTTTTAATAAAAATTAGAAAATACGCTTGAAATAGGGGAATGACGTATACCGCAATAAAATAATTAATTGAGATTGGCTTCCAAAAAATAAAAAATTTCATATAAAAGGCATTATTATTTTTTGTAGAAAATCAGGGTTTAACAAATATATATTGAGATTTGCTTCCAAACAATATTTACGTCATAAGTAATTTTTTTTAATCGTACCAATGTCAAATAGTCAAGCATTTTGTTGGAATTTAAAGAAAGATAATAAAGACCGAAAGCGAGCATAATTGGTTACACCACTTGATTGTAAAATACTTAAAAGGAAAGCTTTGGCGCTCATATAATGCACCCCTTGAAACATTCACTTTTGAAACTTTGAATTGACATCACCGCATTCTTTTTTTTTCTAAAAGATCCAACTGATCGGATGACGACGTTGATAGCTAAATGACCATTGTTGATTGAATTTACTAAAACTGTTACAACAGACAAAATTGATATACGTATATTAATATTATTTTTTAAAAAACTAAACAATAAGCCCGGGCAGTGCCAATGATATTCGGCATTTCACAAAATTCGCAAACCAAAATTTATAATTCAAAATTGCGCAAAATTTATCATATTGCTAAAATTCACACAATTTATTTTTTTTTTTTCGTTCACATAAATTTGCATATTTTATTTAGATGTGCCATATAATAAGTTAAATTTACTTTTCGCCACAAAACAATTTTATTTTTACCCACAAAATTCATCTTCAGGGTTTATAGTTTATACAAATCTGCACAATAATTTTTACACAACGTGACAGTGCATAAATATAATATTGCTTATTGCTTTTTTAGTAAACCACATTTTTATTTGGAAGAAATATTTACGGTATTACATACCTGATATGGATACTATATTGTAAATTTCCTTATTTAGCTGGCTAAAGAAACAATAGAACTTCAAATATCAAAAATTCTTCTTTATCGGAGTTCATTTAGCGAAAATAATAAATAATGTTGGAAATACACATATGAGATAATCTTTTTTTTTGATAGATAACGATAAAAATAAACCTTCTCATAGATTTAAAATATAATAATGCTATTTAAAAAAACCTTTAATAGATTGATAGATGGCTATATATGTATGCATGACCTCATAATTGAATTTTACCGTAGAAGGAACTTCGACTTAAGAAATAGGCAAAAAAAAGTATTTTTAATTGCCGTAAGGGAAAGTTTCTATTATAAGGTCATTGTAGTAATAAATGTAGGATAAATAACGTGGTTTAGATACTGTTTTATTACAAAATGAGTTAAATTAAGGACAGCTAGACCGAGATCAACAAACTTTTGAGATCTTTTCGGTTGTGAATCAAATAAATATGCAACCTTGGCATAGATGTCACAGAAGTAACGAATCGTATAGTTGCGGGTGAAACCAAAAATTCGAAATTGAAACGTTTCGTCTTTCAAGCAGTAAAATGCCGATTGTACTATGCTGTCAATAATAATCATTTTTTATTTTTTGATAAAAACGTGAAATGAGTTATATTGGAATATTATATTAATTTAACCAATGTTGCGGAAATGTAATCAAGTTTTTATGATAATTTCGCTTTATATGCTAAACTCTAAAAAATGCTAACGTATATGAGCAATAATAAAGATTACGTGAAATAACCACTATATTAATTATTAAATGAATAATTTAGTGGCTGATTTAAATAAAATTAAGTTAACGAATTGTGGTTTACTATAATTGAGATGGTTTAACAGAATTTATTATATATATTAACCTTTTTTAACTATTTAAATTCACAAATTTTATTGAAAATTGTACTCTAACTATAAACGGTTTCTATAATTTACAAGAAAGTGAATGGGAATACATTGCTACGAAAACTGGGTTTATAATACTTATAAATATATAAAGAATTTTGGTGTTCAAAAGAATAATATTAATAACATTCCTCTGAATAAATCGATAGTTATCAAAAATAAATTTCTTCATTAGATGTTTCACACTCAGTCCTTCGGATGATGTCAACTATGACTTTGGATATAGGGGCGTACTATGTATCAACTAAAACACAAACACAAAACAATATATAGATGATAGTAGTGTTTGTGTAATTAAACGTAGATCGGTAGATCACTCAGTTCGTTGATTTGAAATGTGCTGAATAGGATATATAAGACTTTATTGAAGTATATCTTTACTTACAATACAAGAACTATACTGAAACCTAATCTAAAATTTACTCTTCTTTCTTATTCTCTAAACTACTTCATGAGAAAATTCCTATCCTATTTATATAAAATAAATACATATAGAAATATAGAACATAATAAATATAATAAATATAAGTAATAAATAAAATGTAATATATAAATAAAGGATTTAATATAAGGCAATTTCTATTCGTACACGGGTGTTTGAAACACGGGTCATAAAATGCTTCGTAGTTAAAGTCAAAAACGGCATTCAAAATCACTTTTGACCCCTTAAGCAAACTTGCAGAGCAAGTGAAAATACATATATTTCTTGATTTTGAAATTGCTCAATATGAATCATCAAGAGCAGGCGAAAATATACATATTATTTTAATAGTAATGTATATTATATAACCCGTGTTTTAAACACCCGTGTATAAATTGAAATTTTCTTAATATAAATTATATCTCCTTTATTATCTTCAGTCTCCAATATCTCGGATAGCTTCTATTGGCGCAGTACCGTGGCACAGTAAAATTTTTGTGTCATCTCAATGAGCGACCAAATAAATAGCATTCACTACTATTAGATTTTGAAAGTTTTTCTATAAAAGATAGAGTAATTATATAAGTAGCAATGAACATACAGGATTATTTCACTAAATACCTGAATAATATACTGTATTAATCACATATTTCATAATAATTATCAGAATTCTTAGATCTACTTGTATATATAGCTCCAGGATGCAGGATGCATCTTATTTGTTATTATAGCTATACCTAATTTCTTTAAATTATTTAATTAATTAATATGTCTATTAAAATCTTCCTTCCATTCAGCAAAGGTACTTGAAAGATCCTTTGCATTTTGCATTTTGTCAATTTAATGAGACATTTTTTAATTAAACTGAATGCAAGGTTAATCTTGATATCTTAGTATTATTAAAGTTGGGACGTATATGTTCATCATGTTCATCACGATTAATTTCTGGATATGGAAATGATTCTGAACATAATTATGCCAAAATTGTAAATACTTGCGTAATAACGTCTCATGTGTTC
>NQWY01025544.1:0-10674 GCA_019425655.1 Rhizophagus prolifer | reverse complement strand
ATATATCCATTTTCAAATAAAATTTTCTTGTATGAACTGGCATTTTTTTCCAAAGATAAAACTAAATCCGTAATATTTGATTCAGTATATTGATCAGATTCTGAATTTGGATTCCCTTGAATATGTAAATGTTCCAAATTGTTTTGATTTTGAATTAAAGTTATCAAAGAATCTTTAATCAAACGATAAGAATCGTCTTGTATTTTAATCCCTTGAAGATTTGTGCATGTGGTCATTAAAGCTTTTAAAATATTAGATTTATCTATTAAAATATCGCATACAAAATGTTTAAGATTTTTAAGACATCTCTTTGTTGCATCCAATGAGATAAAGGTTGAAAGAGTATGTTCAAGTTTAACCTTTGTTATGTCCCATCTACGCCGTAAAGTATCTTTATTGTCTGTATCCTGTAAAGTGTCTTCATTGTCAAAAAGTATATTAATATTCTTGTCTTTCAGATTAATTATAAATCGTTTAATGTTTGCTCCTTTAAATGTCATAGCTCTTAAGATGATAAACACGAAGGTCATAACTTGATCAATTTTCGAAACTGTAGAGAAAATGAAATAAAAGTTTATTTAAAACATTATAATATAATATTGATGTTCGGCGAAATATTATTTTACTTACCTTTTCTATATTCTGAAACACGATAAAGATTATTTCTATTTGTTTGCGTAAATATTGTCACGGCCCTAATTATTCGATCCAAATCGATTCCAGTAATAAAATTTGGATAATTAAAAGAAGAACGAAAAGGTTTCGAATTTTCTTTTTTAAATTTTTTATAAAATATGATAAAATTAATTAAAATTGGACAAATTTTGATCTGTTTTGAAATTTCAATACTATTCCTAAAAGGTTTTCTCCATAAACGTATAATACCATTTTGACACCATTTACGATTAACGAGAATAATTGAATGTAACGTTCTTACACGATCGATATAACTAAAAATTTCTTGTAAACATTCGTTAGGTAATTTCGAAATAGACATTATTGAGGAGAGGAGAGGGTTGAACGTAAAAGTTTAATCACGTAAAATAATCATTTTATGCTGATTTGGGAGAATGAGGTTAGTTGCTCATTACGGAAGTTGACAATCATGCATGTACGACGCTCACACATAACGCGTTATGGTAAACTTTCAGTTTATTAAAAGAATAAATGGTTTCAATTACTTATAATGTGAACAATTAGAAAAAAAAATTAAAAATTTAATCTCTTTTGCGCATGATATTTGTTTCATAATAATGATGATCTTATTCTAAAATATGTAAAATATAAAAGTATCGGCGCTTTTTTTGTTGATTTTATGGATTAGATCTCCATTTGATCTAACCACGAAATCTCCAGAACTCGATTTATTTTTAATAATGTCTATCATATTACGTGATACTCAACTATATTACTAAAATCTTTAATAATGAATTCCTGTCTTATGACTAACCTTTATTATTATTCTATTTTTTCAGCCTCTTAGATTTTCACTCAATCATGTGATCTTTTTGCCGAAGTACATTGAGCTTTTTATCGTTCCCTGTTGGAGTGTTAATGTTAAATTAATCTCACGTTTTTTGTCAGCCGTTATAATTGTCTAAACTGCGCATCATTTCATAAATTTTCTAACTTATCGACCGCCACTTTGAGCCGTGAATAGGAATTACTGAACTCACCTCGTTACGGGCATTACTCAACAAGTCTGCCCATGGTATGTATTTTTAGTTTCATGTTCCTGAGGTCAGTGAAATATTAGGTTATGAACCACGCAAAGTATTTACTAACCTGGTTGTATTACGGGCGTAGGTGAACATCAAACACGCGACTCTCGAGGACCTCAAAACATTAATATGTGATACGTACCAACCACCCGCACTTGATAATGACGGAGCGGTATTTAACTTCATGAACGACGCATTATCGATATTTCCGTCTTTACTTGCGAGTATAAAGATCTGAAAGACGATTCTTCCTATGCAATACTTAAGCATCTTATTGACGAACTAGAGGTCTCAAGACTATTACAATCAATGGAAACGAAGCATCGAAATCACAATACGTGCTCTTGCCTTATGCAGGTGCGAATCTATACGAAGGTAAGTTTGAGCTCTGACCAGAAAAAAATATCACAGGTCCCAATGGACACAGACCAGTCGATTTCGCAATTGACTTAGTACTCCAAACCGCAAAAACTGTTGGTGTGACAGAAGTAACGGAAGAAGATATTTTCAAGGGTATTGCACGAAATCCGCTTTATCAAACCGAAAACGTAAGGCAACCGAGATGGGAGAAGATAGTGTGTTTGTGGATAAGGTATTTGGAATTATTACAGATGCGAAAAAATGGTATTTTATGCATGGAATGCTCGTTTGACGACCAAGATAGGCTGAAGTTCAAACTATCAAAACCGATAGTTGTCGTAATAGTCAGGATATGAGAGGTATGGTTGAAAGGGTACTTGGGCATAATACTTGGTTATTGGGAAGGTACAAAAACCAGATTCAGATCCCCAAAGTGAAGAGAGGATAATAAAAAAGCATAGGTTATCGAGCATCTTGCGGAAAAATCAGATACTGTAGATAGTTCTTAAGCATAAAAAATTCGTCATGTATCATGGGGAATGCTCTGATCTTTGTATTTATTTTATTTCGTGCTTCTCTTATCTGTATAATGGTTCTGTTCCGAAATTTTTATTTATTTTTTACCTGTATTAACAAAAAAAATGCTAAGAAATTTTGGGTAAACATTTATCACTGAAATCATATGACTTTATTGCAAGTATATTATGCAATCATACACACGTAATATGCACATATGCGTTTAAAAATCAAAAGTAAAAAAGTTTTATTATATTTTTGAATATTACATGATAAGAAATCATTAAGCTATGTACAATGAAGCGGATAGTGGACGTTCAAAGAAAGGAATTTGCCACGCATTTAAAAAATTAGCATAAACATTAGTAACAAATACCAGCCAAATTATCTTACAAATATATTAATGGTAAGACTCCATTGCTTTGGAAGTGTATCATGGGCCATAAAATGGTCTACAACTCCTAATTGTGTTAAGTATAAAGAAAGATAATGTCCGTGATGTGCAGTTGAAAATCATCGTACTCGAACGATCGAAGGTATGAGAACGTTTGCAGAAAAAAAAAGGAGGCCTTTGCCTTGTAACTGTGTATATTAATAGGCAAGATCCTCTTGAATGGCAATGTATGAAAGAACATTAATGGAAGGCTTCGGCTAAGGATATTATTAAAGGAACTTAGTGTCAACAGTGCCAATATCTTGATGTTGGCATAGCAAATACTATTGCGCAAAAACGTGGTGGTGAATGCTTTTCTACAGAATACATCAACATAAATATTCCAATGCATGAATAGACTGCCTCTTGTTAGTGTAAAGAAATAAGAGTCTATGGTATCCGCAATGTTCTTGCAAACTTCCTTGTGGTCTTACAGAGGCTAGGAAATCGCTCACAGTAGAGAATGTATGTCTTTCTACAGAATATAAATCTGTGTTCCGATGCAATGGATTTGTAATAAAGGTCGTAATTGGTTTTGATGTCGCGAAGTCATAACTAACATTCTTGGCCTACCTTCCAGCGTCCGATCAGATCAACTTCTTAAAAACGGCTGATCATCTTCAATAACACCTACTATCCACAGTATGGATTTGCTATAGAAGTACAAAGTAAACAGCATGAGCAACATATAAAATATTTTCACAAAAATGAGGAAGACTTTGAGAAGCAGTTGATGTGTGATCAGCTTAAAAAAGAACTTTAAAGACACGTTATCTGATTTGAAATTAGCTTGTGAAATCAGACGCAATTCTGCTAAAATCATTATGGCAGGCTTCTTCGATGGTATTATTGATCAGTGATAAGGTTTTCTGCGTCTCTGTGCATCAAATTTTAGTGACATGTGCGAAAAGATCATTCGCTTGAAGAAAAATGCCACATGGCAACAATTCCCATGAATATAGCTAGAAAAAGAAAAGCGGATATGGCTAAAATAGCATGTTACCTGAAGAGCTAAATGATGTTAAACTGGACATGACTAGATAAAGCAATGTGTAGAAACCTTTTAGATGCGAGCTTTTGACAGTATTTTAGATAGTAACAGTTAAAAAGTTATTAATCTTGCATGGAAGACAAGGCTCTTTTATACTTTATTCCTACTGCGTGCATATGGAAACGGGAAATTTATAAACCCTCCATCAAGGTGTGTCTAACAGAAAGTGTACGGTTAATGCCGATCAGTTTCTCATGGTTCAAGATCTGCAATATCTCCTTTATCCCTAAAATGGTGGTATCGGAGTAGCGGATGTTTCAAGGGAGAAATATGCCCGCCCCTAGACGTTTGCAATGAATAATGGCAGTTCCTTCCTGCTTAACCTGATGAAAAGTTTTACATGATCTAAATTTACAAAGAAATTTGTGGTAAATTCTCTTTGTTCCTCGGAATTTTAATTTGCCTTCTGAATTATAGTTTTACTTTTCTCAAATTTATAGTATATATACGCTTTCTTTGTGAATAGAAAGATTGATTATTTTAAATTTTTGGTAAATGGATACATACTTTCATGTTAAGAGAAAAATTGAAAACGTTAAAATTTTGTATCTATTTCAATTTAAAGAACTCATTTCATGTTTAGCATGATTTAATAATTGCGCATTCAAATGATTTGTGGCTTAGGATACGTGAGTTATATGGTATTATAAGTCACACACTCCTTTCCACGATCGAAAATTCGCATAGTTTTATAAAATAAAATCAGTGGTTCTGTGGCGGATTAAAATTTCATTAGTTTTCAATAGTAAATATTTATTATTTTGCTATTCTCCAAACTTTTAGATCACAATTCTCTATAAACCACTATTGTGAATAAATAAGTCGTATCTAAATTCATGGATTTAGGTTTCCATTTGACATTTCATTGAATATTGTTGTTTCACTCCTTAGATTTGCCTCAAATATTTTGCTTAATTCAAAGTTATAGTCATAATAAATAACATGCAGTCTAACGACTGCCTCGCTTGTGATATAATTCACAAAAACAAGTGTTACGTAAATAATAAAAAAAGTTCGCTTAATCCAAAGTTATAGTCATAATAAATAACATGCAGTCTAACGACTGCCTCGCTTGTGATGAAATTCACAAAAACAATACGTGCCAATAATAATAAACTCATCATTTTATAATTGAAATCAGAAAATTAATGTGGCTAAAGAATTGCCATGTCACTCCACTCTCTTTTTCATTTTTAATATTTATTCAAGGGACTCAGAAATTTATTTGTTTTAAAAATTCTATTTTTCACACACAAGTTGCATGTACCATGTTTTAATTATGGCCGGCTTTGCTTAATTTGCACAGAGGCGATGCGTCACGGGGTGGGGCCGTGGGATGTATAAACCTAATTAAAGTGATCGTTTAAATTTTACTTAAATTATTATTTTACAAAAGCAATTCTTTTAGTAGTCTTTATAATTTTTAGTTTAGCCCGATTCGTTTTTTTTTGAAAACAAATATTTATGTAATTGGAAAAGTATTACACATAATATGTTTTATAATTATTAGTAATACTGTATTTTATTATGGTGAAGTGTTTATGATAAATCGTAATAATCGGGTTGATGGAATAGTAATTAGTTTAGTATATGTGCAAGATAATTCATCAATTAATCAAATGAGCCAAATGTAAATAAGAAAATAGCCCATATTAGGTTTCAGGAATCATACAGCTTAAATTCTTGAATCGTAATTGTTTAAGGTTTACATCATACTGACTGTACTTGTTTCTTGGAATTATATAATTTCAGGGAGCGAGTTTGATAGATTGTTGCACAATTATCATAGAAAATACTATGTTTACACTCAATTGTCAAGACCATTATCACTAAATAGTTACTTAATTATCAGAAAAAATGCTACGTTTACACTTAATTGTCTAAATTGTCAAGATCATTGTCACTCAATTGCCTAAAGGAACCTCTGATTATACTTAATTGTCCAAAATTATCTTAAAATCTCACTATATCATCACTAAATTGTATCACTATTAATAACCAAGATTTCTCTTCCTTTTTTCCAAAATTTACAAAAATAAAAATCCGTAATTTACCAGAATTTTCCTGGTAAATTGTAGAACAATGATGCCTCTTTGATCTGTGGTGAGATTGGTATAGAATAATTGATATATAATTTAAATATACAATATTGTTAGACAAATGCAAATAAAATGATATGTAAAAAGAATATTATTTCAATAATCATTATACTTCTATTTAATAATGATTGATTTTATTTTGCTTTATTGTAAAATATTTAGAAGTACATTATTACAGTATAGTATGAATATTTTCTACATAATAATTAATCCAATAAATAAAGCAATTAATAATTTTAAATTCTACAAGATTCATAAGATTTATCAGTAACTAAAATTCCAGAATGAGATTGTATGATAGTAGGATTATTATTATCTTGTATGCTAGGAATATTATCTTGTTGTTTTAAAGCTTTGTTTGCTTCTACAAATTCAAACATATCATTTGAATAATTTTCATCAACAATAGATACTACATAAGCCTTATCATGACTTACATTTCTGTTTAGTCTATAATAACCATCAATACATCTAATCCATCCAGATATATACTTTTCAAGCTCCGCTATGGTTGGTCTATTTTTTGGATCTGAATCCCAACATTTTTTCATCAATTCTATATAACACTGTGGAGTATTATTTTTCATGATTTCAGGACGTTCTCCATTACAAATACTTAAGATAAGACCTTGATCATATTCTTTATGTTTAAATGGAGGAACACCTGATGTAAATTCCCACATTATCATTGAAAAACTATAAATATCACTTGCTTGAGTATAGGGATTATTTCTAAATATTTCAGGTGCCATATAAGGTAAAACTCCACAAACTTTTTCATTTTTTTTATCAGAATCTTGTGAATTATTTATGGGTTTACATAATCCTAAATCAATAATAAACACCTCACTATAGTCATCTGATACTAAAATATTACCATCATGAAAATCACCATGAGATAAATTTGATTCATGAATTACTTTAAGTCCTAATATAATTTTTTTCAATAATTGTAACTTGTCTTGCCACTTAAATTTAATTATATCAGATAAACATGATCTCAAGTTTCCTTTTTCTATATAATTCATTACCATTATATAATTTGGATTGGATGGATCTTGAGTGATTCCAAAGATTTGAGTAAATTTTGAAAATGATTTTTTCTGACAATTATAGTGATATTTCCACTATATAAATAACAATAAAATTATTAAATTTTTTGGCAAAAAAAAAAAAATTGCTATTAATAAATATAAATAGTACTATACCTCATCTAGAAATTCACTATTTGAATCTAATGAATTATTAAATATTTTAAGAATAACTGTTTGAGAACCTCTTCTATTCCATTGTTGTTTACCAGAATCCCAACTATCAATAGGTCCATCTGACCAGGTAGCTTTACGGATTACACTAAATCCTCCTTTATTATAATAATTATTATCTAACAATTTACTATAAGGTATCCATTCTAAAACTTCATAACAATTTTTAGCTTTTAATTGTGTTTCTTGAATAAGTTTATCAATAAATTCACTTCCACTAGTCCATTTTGAAAAATCTTGTTGAAATTGTTTAGGATTACATTGTTGGCACCATATATAATCAATATATGTTTGCCTGCATTCATAACTGTTACATTCTTGGCACTGTTGGTAAACAATATTTTCTGGGTTGCATTTATAACATAATGTAACATTTTCAATATTTACTTTCTTAACTTCTATTAATTTTTGATACCAATAAAAGGCTTTTTCTAAATTCTTTTTTGTTCCTTTTCCTTCTTTATAATATAAGGCTAAATTATGCATTGCTGTTTCATTACCATTTTCTGCTGCTTTTTGATACCAGTAAAAGGCTTTTTCTAGATTTTTTTCTGTTCCTGTTCCATTTTTATAACAATGAGCTAAATTACGCATTGCTACTTCATACTCATTTTCTGCTGCTTTTTGGTACCAGTGAAAGGCTTTTTCTAAATTCTTTTCTGTTCCATCTCCATAGCTATAACAACTAGCTAAATTATACATTGCTTCTTCATTACCCTTTTCTGCTGCTTTTTGATACCAGTAAAATGCTTTTTCTAGATTCTTATCTGTTCCTTCTCCACTATGATAACAACTAGCTAAATCAAATATTGCTTCTCCATTACCATTTCCTGCTGCTTTTTGATACCAGTAAAAGGCTTTTTCTAAATTCTTTTCTATTCCTTCTCCATTGGAATAACATTTAGCTAAATGATACATTACATATTTATTACCATTTTCTGCTGCTTTTTGATACAAGTAAATAACCTCTTTTAAATTCTTTTCTGTTCCTTCTCCAAATTTATAACAACAAGCTAAAAAAAATATTGCTGGTTCATTACCATTTTCTACTGCTTTCTGATACCAGTTAAAGGCTTTTTCTAAATTCTTTTCTGTTCCTTTTCCATTATAATAGTACATAGCTAAAATAAACATTGCATCTTTATCACCATTTTCTGCTGCTTTTTGATGCCAGTAAAAGGCTTTTTCTAGATTTTTTTCTGTTCTTTTTCCATTTTTATAATAACAATAGGCTAAATTTTTCATTGCATCATTATTATTACCATTTTCTGCTGCTTTTTGATACCAGTAAAGGGCCTCTTCTAAATTTTTTTCTGTTCCTACTCCATTCTGATAACAATAAGCTAAAGTGAATATTGCCGATTTATTACCATTATTTACTGCTTTTTGATACCAGTAAAATGCTTCTTTTAAATTTTTTTCTGTTCCTTCTCCATTGTAATAACAATTAGCTAAAATATACATTGCTTGTTTAACATCATTTTCTGCTGCTTTTTGATACAAGTAAAATGCTTTTTCTTTTTTTTCTGTTTCTTCTCCATCACAATAATAATAAGATCCATTATTATCATTTTCTACTGATTTCTGATACCAGTCAAATGCTTTTTCTAAATTCTTTTCTGTTCCTTCTCCATTTTTGTAACAATTGGCTAAATTACTCATTGCTATTCTATTACCATCTTCTGCTGTTTTTTGATACCAGTAAAATGCTTTTTCTAAATTTTTTTCTGTTCCTTCTCCATTATAATAACAATTGGCCAAATTATTCATTGCTATTTTATCACCATTTTCTGTTGCTTTTAGGTACCAGTAAAATGCTTTTTCTAAATTTTTTTCTGTTCCTTCTCCATTTTTATACCTATCAGCTAAACTATTTATTGCTTGTTCAATGCCATTTTCTGCTGCTTTTTGATACCAGTAAAATGCTTCTTTTAAATTTTTTTCTGTTCCTTCTCCATTGTAATAACAAATGGCTAAATTATTCATTGCTTGTTTGATACCATTTTCTGCTGCTTTTTGATACCAGTAAAATGCTTTTTCTAAATTTTTTTCTGTTCCATCCAAAATGTGATAATAACAGGCTAAATTATACATTGCTATTACAACACCATTTTCTGCTGCTTTTTGATACCAGTAAAAAGCTTTTTCTAAATTCTTGTTTATTCCTTCTCCAATGCAATAAAAATTGGCTAAATTAAACATTGCCATTCCATCACCATTTTCTGCTGCTTTCTGATACCAATAGAATGCCTTTTCTAAATTTTTTTTTGTTCCTACTCCATTGTTATAACAATTGGCTAAACAATTTATTGCTTGTTCAACACCATTTTCTACTGCTTTTTGATACCAATGAAAAGCTTTTTCTAAATTTTTTTCTGTTCCTTCTCCAATGCGACAACAATTGGCTAGAATAAACATTGCATCTTTATTACCATTTTCTGCTATTTTTTGATACCAGTAAAAGGCTTTTTCCAAATTCTTTTCTGTTCCTTCTCCGCCTCTATAACAATTAGTTAAATTAAACATTGCTTCTTCTTTACCACATTCTGCTGCTTTTTGAAAAAAGTGAAAAGCTTTTTCTAAATTCTTTTCTGTTCCTTGTCCGTATTTATAGCAAATGGCTAAATTATTCATTGCTGATTCATTACCATTTTCTGCCATTTTTTGATACAAGCAAAAGGCTTTTCCCAAATTCTTTTCTGTCCCTTCTCCAATGTGATAACAAATGGCTAAATTATACGTTGCTATTTCATTACCATTTTCTACTGCTTTTTGACACCAGTGAAAAGCTTTTTCAGAATTCTTTTCTATACCTGTTCCATTCTTATAACAATTAGCTAAATTAAACATTGCATATTTATCACCATTTTCTGCTTCTTTTTGATACCAGTGAAATGCTTTCTCAAAATTCTTTTCTGTTCCTTCTCCATTTCTGTAACAATTGGCCAAATTACACATTGCTACTTCATCACCATTCTCTGCTGCTTTTTGATACCAGTAAAAAGTAGCCTTTTCAGAGCTCTCTTTTTTATTGTCACATGACATCTTGATATGTTTTTCTAAGTAAATTTTATTATAAAACTAAGAAATAAAGTCCATAGTAAAGTCCGGAGAGTAAATATTTATATCATGTAAATATGTAAAATGACATGCGTTTGCAGTTATAACATATGATCACATTATGCACTAAAGGCCTGCAATGAACAATTCCGGGCCAAGTTTGGTTAGC
>NQWY01025531.1:0-10327 GCA_019425655.1 Rhizophagus prolifer | reverse complement strand
GTTTGTTAACTTCAGAGCGTAATTTCACCACTTTGGTCAAATGAAATCGACTTTCTTTATTAAGTGAAAATTGTTCAGCAAAGTCGAAACCACTTGTATCTTAAATTTCATGAGTATAGGCACAATACATATGGAGATATTTGCGTTTTTCATAATGGTATTAATTTTCGAATTTTTCTTGCTAACTTAAGAATGTAATTTCACCACTTTGTTCAACATTTTAGTTAAATATTTAAACTACTTATTTATTGAATTTTATAATGTTTAATAAAGTGATGTAAGATATTTGCAAATTTACTATTGGCAACTTCAGTTAATTGTTAAAAAATCAGTTTACACGTATAAATTTTAAAAATCATGTGACCAGGTGGTTTTCACCCGGGGTGAGCGTTAAAATTACCAATTTACGGAAAATATACTGAAAGTATCGAAAAACATAACACGCACTGTATATACCAATTTCATAATTAAATCGACTATGTGAACTTGAGTAACGTATATCTTAAAATTTTAATAAAGTATAAATTTTTCACTCGTAAATCATAATTGTACATTTACTATAAATTTATTCAACACATTTCAATCCCAAATATTTTTTAAAATACGGTCGACTTAAGGTACATAAGATTACATTATTGATAATAAATGAAAATTGACTTGTAGTAAATCATATTACAGTATTATAACTTATTAGTACACTAATGCGGAGTTGATGGGCAAGTTTAATTGATCGCCAAGGCCAATATCCCGAAATTTGATGACCAAATTTGATTGTTTTTTTGGCCACAGCCAAGAACAGTTTTAGCCACCAAACCAGCCAATCAGCCAAGCATGTCATTTTGATCATTTACGATACAAATTTTTTATTTTTTAAAAAAATACTTGTTTTTGCAATATTTTCGGAGAAATTGAGCTATACACTGTAGATAATTTATATATTTAGCCACTGTTTATTTCAGCCAAATGGCCAAGTGCGTGGAAATCCTTTTATAAAATGAAATTATTAAATCTTTCCATTAAATATTTATCTTTCGAAATGAGAAATGAATTTATTATTAAAAAGAATTTTACATGTTACGTGCACAATTTACAAAAAGACTCGAAATTTTAATTTTACAAATTTATTGGCCGACTTTGAAAATTTATTTAAATTTCAATAATACAATAATTCAATAAAAAATATAATAGATAATAAAATAGTCAAAGAATATAATTGATAATACAACAGATAATACAATATATAACACAGCATTTAAATATTTGTTACTTTAGGCTTTACCATAAGTATCAGCTGCATATTGATCGAATGATTTAATTTTTGGGTGTAATTTCTTAGAAAGAGAAATATCTTTAAGTTCATCATCATCTCCAAAGGAACCGAATTCTTTAAACCATTTGAACTATAAATCAAATCTTTTATTAATAAAAGAATTAGAAAGAATTTACATATATTTATCTGTTTATTTACCATTTCTTTGTATGATGGATTGTCAAGGAATGGGACATCTCTGGCGATATCCTCATCGCTCATGGTTTTCAATTTATGAGTTTTTCCGGTAACTAGATTAAAAACTACCTTTGGTCAACACTTCAGTAAGACGTTTAAAAGTAACAGTCTCGGAAGCAACGGGAACTTTTCTACCGTTCCATTTAGCAGGTCCTTCCTCAATAACTTTTGCAACAATTGGCTAAGAGAAAAAACAATTCTCTTTATAACATTGATCTTAATAAATAATAATTAAAACTATTAAATACGTACGCCAGTGTCATTGACATCGACCAAAAGAAGGCTATCATTTTCTTCCAAATAAGGAATAGCAACGTCGAATTCTCCGCTTTCATTCGGAACAAAAGGCACATGAGTTCCAAAATTTTGGAGGTAGAAACAGACATAGACAAATGTCGCATTCGGAAGTCCTAATTTCCTAATGTATTGTTCTACGCGATTTTTACCCGCAAATTCGATAACATTAGGGTATTTTCCACCAGATAAAGTATCAGTATCAGGGAGAGAACTATGTAATAATATTTATATTTACATGTGAGTTTCGACATAGAAAATAAAAAGTGCGCGTAGAAATTATACATTATATTCACCTGTAGATTAACCAGTTAAGTCCTACATCTTTAGCGACATCGGCAATCATTTTACCAATTCTTTCTTCCTCACGGGGGTCTTTCTCGTAAATTGACTAAGTTTACATAATTTATTAAAATCTCTCATTATTATATATTATGTTTTTACATATTATATCACTTACTGGATCCAAAAAATTAGTAACAATCCAAGCAATATCAGCACCCTTTAAAGCATTTTCAACGTCCTCTTTAACAGATAAATCACATTTGATTACTTCAGCTCCTTTGGATGCTAACGCTTTCGCTTTATCCGAATTCGTGTTACGAGTTAACGCTCGAATTCTGTAACGTCCCGTAGCGAGAAGTGAATTGGCAACGGATCCACCTTGAGCACCTGTAATGAGTTTGGTGTGAATAAAAGTTTGGTTCATGTGATGCACATTTAGAATATTTACCAGTAGCTCCGCTTACGACGATTAAAGGTTTTTGAGACATTATTAAAAAAAAAATGTTTTAGTGGTTAAGTGGTTACCATTTACCAAAAAAATTTCGACCTATATTTATATAAATTTCAAACATATACGTATATTAAAAAATTTTACGCCATATTCCTGTATTATTAATCAATGTTCTTTTTTCTTTTTCTAAATCTTATTTTCTCAATCGTTTCTCCCGAAATATATCCATCTTTGTAACAAAATATACACAAAAACAATAATTTTTCGTTTTCGTGTGAATTAATATTATCAATCAATTATCCTAATTCTATAATTTGTGTAAAAAAATATGTACATATATATGTTTCTTTCAAAAACAAAAATTCCATTTTTTATTTTTCTTGTATTATTAATCAAAAAAATTCTATTATATCAATCAGGTTTTTTATAATATACTGTAAATATATAATAAAAAGTCTTTTCGTCCAACATTTTGTATCACAAAAATATGTACATAATACGTACGCGTTCGTGAAAATTTAATTTTTTATTCTGACACTCATTTTTTCTAATTTTGTAATTGTGTACAAAATATTTCCATATATAAAAATCTCTCTACGTGTTCCATTTTTATTTTTTTCCTACATTATTAATCAAATCTATATATGTATATTTTTTTCTTGGCTTTATTTTTTCAATCGGTTTTCTCCCAAGAATTTTCTATGCGTGACAAAATATATATATTATAATTTGCACTTGTTCGATTATAATGTTATTGTTTATTTATTAGGTGGATAAATTAAGTAAGGATCAAGATCTTGTTTTTTTTAAAAAAAAAGAATCTGGAACTTTTTGCTTACGCAAACTCCTTTCTTCCATCATTTCTTACTATTGTATTGCAAACGTCAGCTTTCTTGAAAATCGCTCGGTAAAAATTTGTTACCGAGAGTTAAAAGAGATTCATTATTTAAAAGAATACGTAATAGTATTATATTGGTTAACATGATTGTATTGATCAAATTAGTCTAAATTACGGTAAAGAAACGTAATCATGCACAAACATCAAACGTAATAACATGGTACAATTAAATTTGGGTTCAATTATACTAATTCAATTATTTATTATAGAGAAAAGTAACATATGACGCAAAAACTGGATTCGTAAGCTTGTAATTGGGAATTTAAAAAGAAGAAATTGCTGGAAGGAATAATCGAACATTTGGTCTAGAAATTCAGTTGAGTAACAATATTACGCAAGCTCCATCTATTGTCAATTGCTGCCTTAAATCGTCATTTTATAGTAGTAACTGATGCGGGGAAGTTCATTTATTAATGAGAAGGGCAAGGGTACTGATGCACCAACTAAATTAATTCGTACAACATAAAACATTAAACCTTTCGTAAATTCCGAACTAATTCAATTCGCAATTTCTCATGATTCACAAATATAAATAATTCAAAGTGGTATGTTATTACAGTAATTCATTTATATCTAGTTCTCTTCGATTAGCAAATGGCGTATAAGAAAGAATACCTTTTACTTATTAGTACAGCTGTACTGTCTTATTGCTCCTATAGGCTCGTATAATAATATTAATACAGTATAAATTACGTGAGATTATGTAAGTAATAATTATACTAGCCAACAACCTGAAATCCTCATAAGTTCTCGGTAAAAATTTGCCCGAGTGATAGCGTGATTTATTTTAGATCTTAAAATATTGTACATGAATGTAGTAATAGTCATCCCATTATTTGGGGTGAAATATTTGTGTAAAAATAGCGCGTCATATTTATAGTTAATATTATTATTTTCTCACTACCACGTTTAATAATAGAATCATGTCATATGCCAAAGGGAGCTTTAAGTAATTGATAAAAATCATCTCATCTACAGTATAATTTTATGTATTGTTTCTCATCTACAATATAATTTTATGCATTTTATTGTATAACTTCATTATTCGGACTTTCCGTTAGTAAAAACTTTTCATCTCCATCATTTTATCTTTCTCAAATTTTCTCGCAAATTTTCTTTTACTGAATCGAACAAAACACTAGCACTTTATTAGGTGTATTTCGTCTTTTATGTACAAAAATAACCAAAGATAATGACAAAAACTGTCTATATTGAATAATTTTGCGATATTTTAATTTTTAGTTAAGAAGTTAAATAATAACCAAGCATTACTTTTATAAAATGCAGGGAGAATTATGAAATCTATCTTTTTATAATCACACATATACAAAAATCTTTTTTATGTACTCATCTCTTATTTCAAAAAGACATAACATATATAAATTTATTGAATTTATTTGTTATTTAAACCCACCGGTTGAGAAGATTCAAAGGATAGTATAATATTTGTTATTTTTGCTATACATGCATATTGCTCGAAGGTTTTAATGTTTAGAAGCAGTTCCTTGGCAATTGTAAGATTTTTAACTTTATTTATATCTTTTTAAATTGTTCAAATTTTTTAATTCGTTTGAAAAAGGATGTCTTTTTATTAATAAAAGAATGAGAAAGTGTTCTTTACATTTACAGTACTTCTTTACCATTTGTTTAAAGGATTCGCCGTTCTGATATGAAAGTTCACGTATACTAGTATTATTGCCTGCATCACTCAATCATTTTCTTTTAAAATTAGCAAGTTCAATTTCGCCATTATCTTTAGAACAATAAAAAGTACTTGGTGAGTTCAAAGCTTTGTGTGTTCGGAATTTCTTATGTCCTAATGTAAATTTTTTATGCGATTTTTGCCAAATAATTCATATCAAATTATTCCATCTGATTCAGTAGTAGGATCAGATGGAACTACTATGTAAGGTCCTATTTAGATCAATTAGATGTAGGAATTTTTCGAAATTTCAACACAGAACATCTGCAGATCAAATCGTAACTCACGTTAGCATCTTTGAGGATCCCGAATTATTTAAATGTGATTAATGTGATTAATCTGTCAAGAAAAATATTAAGAATCTTTAAGCGACGACTGATATTGCTATAGTCGACATTATTTCTAAGTAAGTAACAATTTATGTTTCATAGGATATTAATAATGAAAACTTTTAACATACAATTTATGCTAATTTATTATTACGTTGTTGGTAAAGGTCTCAATGAAGAAAAAAGACAGTAAAATAATTGCTGACGTCGCTAAATAGGGAGGGATTAACTCGTTAACCGTTATTAACTCTATAACGTCCAATTGGTAATGGATCCTAGTTCGGGGTTAGCGTTATTGTTCGAAACGTATTTCATCTTGCTTCCGTCGCTTAGTTCTTACTGTTGATCGGACCTGCATTATATTTGTTTATGATGATATTGCCACATGGTCTTAAAGTGTCACGAAAGGAGGATCTTCATTTGAAACTAAGAAAGGTGATTTGATTTGACGCGAGTGTTTTGGATCTTAAATCACATGATTTTTATTAACTGTTCAAATTTTTGATCGGAAAATAGTTATGTCAAATTTGAAATTTAAAGAACTACTTCAAAAACTAAGGGAGTTTAAAAAATAAAAATGGACCAAGTCACATCGATAATTCATATCTACTCGCTTGGAACGATGATAGATCACAAAAAATTATAATTCTCTCCTCTTCAATGTTAAAATTTTGACCACCCTTTCTTAGAACACTAGCTTATAATATCCATCTATTAATATTCGTCGCATATATTACCTCTCACTAATAATTTTTTCATCACAATCTATCAGATATATCGTTATAATAAACCCCTCTACTTACCTACAGCTCTTCGACCTTTCTGACCAAAACAAGAATATGCTAAAGCTTACTTTCTATATACGGTTCAGTCACGACATTATCAAACAAGACTGCAAGATGAAATTCGAGTAGCATCACCTCATCCCCTGTTGAATTCAAAGGCTAGAATCCTTCCTCTATCAAGGCGCTAGAAAGCTTTACAATTCTTACCGTCGTGTTTATTTACCCAAACATATAAGGTCGACATATTTCCCGGCAATTCAAATTTGTCCTCCAGGGAAATTTCAGATCAACAACACTTTTATATTTAGAAACTAAATTAGAAATATCTTTTCACAAGATAAAGGAGATGCATTTTACGGTCTTGTTGATATCCAAACGCAAATTTATCAATTAACCAACTTTCTTTACCTACTTTTCAGTCATGGAATGATTTCATTGTCGACAAGAATATCAGAACTCCGCTAACAAACAAACAATTCAATAACTTCGTACTCTTTACCCAACTAATCACACAAATTGCATCACTTCTCTTTATCTCTTAGACTTTCAAAAATCATCCTCCTTACAAATAAAAAACCTTCACACCAGCTCTCCACTAAAATATATTACACAGAAATTATATTTCTTTCATCCTGCTCATTTACCATCGTAATGTGACGAAATAGCTTCAATTTTCCTCAAATACAAAAATTTACTGAACTCCTTTCATCGCTTAACGAAACACATACTTTCGATCGATATCGACCAAAAAGTCGATATCTCTACCGTTTTAAATGGCTCGAATCCCAGCACAATTGATTAACAAATCAAGCCCGGAGGCACCTGTATACCGTCTAAAGTACCCCTGGTCTTTTAAGATTTATCCGATTTAAAATTATATACTGTAATACCTCTTGGTACTCTGCATGTTAGATAAGATATTATATAAAGAGCGAGGTATTATAAAATTTGACCGGAAATTTCCAGCATTAAAGGGATACACAATACAGTTTATATTATGCCCGCTTAAAGGAGGGTACTTTACGATACGTAGCATGATTATCGTAACAAATCTATCTGTATCTGGAACGCAAAATCCCTCAATTATTTTATGATCTTTTCCAAACGGAATCTACTAAATATTTATCGATTGGAAACCTCTAACATATAGGTAGTATATAGGTGCCGTCGAAATTCCCTAATTATTACAGCTTTTCAGCATTCAAACATATGCCGTAAATAATTCTGTAACCGTAATAAATGCCGTAATGCTTGCTGTAAATATACGCCGTAAAGTGTTAAGACTTTTTATTTCTAAAAAAAAAAAAAAAATTAATAATGCGCAGCATTTTTTCCTTTCTTGTGGGATTTATTTTCTGATAAGTCGTAAGCGGAGGGATTTTTCTTAAAATTTGCCGTTAAGAAACGGTATTAACTTCGTTTCTTTATCTTTTAGATATTTACGGCATGTAAAATTACGGCATTACGGAATTTTATTACGGTCGTTACGGCACGTGCCATAACCATAAAAATAATTCCGATGGCGTAACAAACAAAGGAAACCATCACATAAAAAATTCAAAGTCAAACACAACAATAATTCTTCTCGGAAACCGATCAGAGCAGCTTTTCTCGCGAGATCACTAATAAGTCCGGATAATCTTCTGTCTGGATCAGCAGATGGGGATTCCTTCTGAAAAACTCATACAACCTTCCACCAAGACATTAACGTCACTCTATCTCCTTTCCACTGTAGGAATATATTGTAGGGTTAGATGGTGCGATAGGCGGATCTGCCAGTTCGTTAAGAAAGGCTCCATAGAATTTAGTACGGATAGAATTTACGTATTATCTTTATGGTGTTTAGTATATTTCAATTTCCCGTTTCTCTTTTATGTACTCCTCCAGTATACAAATATTTAAAATTTAATATAGTTTTGCATTTAATAATTTTAAATGCAATAATATTTATACATGATCATGTTCATCAAACTTTCCTATTCAATAGTTTAATATTTTAATAGACTTTATTTATTCAAAGATTATTGTAGAAAATTAAAAGCAACTAAAAATAAATGATATTTTCTTTTCTTAAATATTTAAAAATAAATTTATTACATTCAGAATGTTATCATAACGCATATTAATATACAAAAAAAGTCTCGCTAGTCGCTATTTATACATATTTAACACCTTTTATTTATGCTTTTCCGAAAGTTTCATGCGCATATTGCTCGAAGGTTTTAATATTTGGATGTAGTTTTTTAGCAATAGAAATATCGCTAACTTCTTTATCTGTTCCAAAAAGTCCAAATTCTTTTTCAAATTTAAACTATAAAAAAAAAAGAATGAATATTTTAATAATAGAAGAACAAAAAGAATTCACAAATATTTGTTTTTTTTCTTATTTACCATTTGTTTTATTTCTTCGTTGTTCTTATGTGGAATTTTTTCTGCGATACCTTTGTCGTCCAAAGTTTTTACTTTATGTGTTTTTCCGGTAACTAGATTAAAAAGAATTTGAGATCAATAATTTTCTTAAAAGTATTTATAAATTATTCATATTTACCTTTAGTCAATACGTCAGCAATATGTTTCATGGTAACATATTCGGCAGCAACAGGAACTTTTTTACCGTTCCAATTAGCTGGCCCTTCCTCAATAATTTTCGCAACAACAATCTAGAAAAAACAAATATTTTTACGATCGATTCTTCTTTCTTAAAATAATAAAGATCAATAAATAAACACATACACCAGTATCGGTTTCGGCATCGATCATAGGAAGTTGATCATTTTCTTCTAAATAAGGAAGGGCAATTTCAATTTCACCATTCTCATTCGGAATCAAAGGTGTGTTTGTTCCCAAATTTTGATTATAAAAGCCAAGATAGACAAATGTTACATTCGGAATTCCTAATGTCCTCATATATTGTTCTACGTGATTTTTACCAGTAAATTGGATGACGTCAGGATATTTTCCACCAGATTCAGTAGTACAATCAGGGAGAGAACTGTCGTAATATTTTTACTTAAATATATTGTTTGTCGAATTTAATAAAGAAATAAAGAACATAGTATTTTTATATTCACCTGTAAATTAACCAGTTAATTCCTTCTTCTTTAGCGATATCAGCAAATAATTTACCTAACCTTTCTTCTTCATTAGAATTCACACCAACTAATGACTAAATGTCCCATTATAAATTGTTTACATGATACAGAAATAATATATATCGTATATATGACTAAACTGATTCTTATTACTTACTTTATCCCAGTAATTAGTAACTAACCAAGCGATATCAGCACCGCTTAAAGCATTCTTAATATCTTCTTTAATGGCTATATCAAATTTAACTACTTCAGCTCCTTTAGATTCCAATGCCTTCGCTTTATCTGAATTCGGGTTACGAGTTAATGCCCGAACTCTATAACGTCCCGTATCGAGGAGTGAATTAGCAATTGATCCACCTTGAGCACCTAATTTTGAAAATTAAACGTTAGTCGATCGGAAACGTTAATTCACTTGATTTATAAAAATCATCTACCGGTAGCTCCGCTTACAACGACTAAGGGTTTTTGAGACATTTTTTTAAAAAAAGTGTTAGGATTATTGACGATATTAAGATTGTAGAATGTTTATCCCATATATATAATTTTTTTTCTTATTATTAACGATACTAAAAATGACGTAAAAGATAATCCAAGGGATCGAGTAATCATTGAATAAGCCACAAATATTTGTTTAGATGATTAATTATATATTTGTAATCAAAAAATAGCCTGCATGTTTAATTATTAATATTATTAATACTTGTAAATAACCTGTTTGTACTGAAACTAATTGCATTATTTGTTTTTGAAGTAGTATTTGATGTAGATAGAATTGAATTTCTTAATCAAATTTTTAAATTATTATTTTCCTTATACATTTCAGATTGTCGGAAAAAAATACACGCTTTTTCTTATTACATAATTTGTTTTTATTTATTCACTCCTGCATATATTTTTTTGAAAGGATGAACGATGAGTAAACTCAAGCTATTTATTTATAACAGAATTTTAACATTTATTTAAATACAATCAATAATTAAG
>NQWY01025513.1:0-11183 GCA_019425655.1 Rhizophagus prolifer | reverse complement strand
AAAGAGGTGGACTTGCGTTATCTTCCAACAGCATACAGTACAACACATCCACCACAGTCAGGATTATGCGATCAGTGTGGACTCCAATTAAACAATAATGGCGAAGCATTAGCTTGTGGCCATAGTTATCATCCAGCTTGTTATGGTAGAAGATGTATTCATTGTGAAAATTTTTATAAGAATGGCATCTTTGAAAATGTAAATTCATTTTTAAAAAGAATTGAAAAGAGAAAAGATACACTTACACATGATGACTTTGTATCTGCTGCGCTAGAAGCAGCAATTGATAAATCCAATGTTACAATTTCCTCTTAATTAAACTGAATAATAATTAAATTGCATCAAATAATTGTATTTTGAGTAAAATTACGTCAAAAAAAATAACTTACTTGTTCATTCTTAGAAGAGTGTAAAATTCATATTATTACATAGTTAACCAAAAGACAAAAGTCTCTTCTAAGTAAACTCTTGTAGACTAAGAGATCATTGAGATCATAATGCATATAATGGTAGAATAGCAATAGAAATACGTTCCTGTGAAATTTCGCGTCAAACGGATGCAGATTTGTCTATCAATCAATTTGTGTAACCTTGAGTTGGCCCCCCGTTTATTTATCTATCCCCTTATTTATTGAAATCGATTAGTAAACGAGATAAGGATATGCATGTCCAATTATAAAAGAAACTACTAGATCGATGATCCCTTGTTGGCCATAGTAGCGTTCAATAGACAAAATGAAAACAATCCATAGAGAGGCAAAACAAAGATGAATTGGCGAATTACAGCGCATTTCGCTGATTGTAATCTCATTATTTCGTAATAGAGGGAATGCATACTCATCAGTTGATTATCTTTAAATCTTAGAACAAAAATTTATTTCACATTAATCTGGTAAATAAAATTTCGGGTTGAGGGAACAGCGAGGATAGTAATGATCCAAAAAGATATTTTATTTGTTAGCGAAATATTCCGCCTTGTCCAACTAATTTCCCAGCTTCCATAGGCAATCGATTTCTTTTTATTTCTACCCTCAGGTGTTAAATAAAACGAAGTTTTACCAAGTAGAGATAATCCCAAATTTGCTGGAGACTCCAGTTTACTAGGGAGGCAAGGTTAGTTTGTCTTCGTTCGGATTCTCTAGCTAATCGATTATCATCTCGAGAGATAAAATAAATCGAAACTAAGAAACAAGCCACAATAAGATTTCTTCAAAATTAAGGACATAAAGAGATTGAAAGTGTATTGTGTTTCTTAGACTAATTGCTTGGGAGGGCTATCATCACGAGCCAACTTCTTAGAGAACTTTACATAGAACAAGTTCTGTTTGACCAATATTCTAGTGGTTGGACTTCATACATCAGAGGAATGAATTCAAGAGTTAAAATTTTTGGGATTACAAATAGAGTTAGCATTATACAATATCGCTGACTAAAATTTCTTTTTCAAATGACTTAAACGTTCTTATTTCTTCTGACGTGAATATTCCATCAACCGCAAATAAGATCTGACTTATTCCTCCTGGCATTAAATAGATTACTTCACCTATTTTATTATACAAGTCTTTCTTTTCAATTGAACCAACTCCAACTTCAACCACACGTTATTCATTCTCATTCCATTTGAAAATTTTTTTCTGGAAACTTCTCTCTTTAGCTGTATAATAATTTTCATCAAATTCACTAGTATCGCATAGTACATTGGATAATGTAGATTAGTGTGGTCAATTATCAATGAATTCTTAATTAGCTAATATTCATGTTAAGGATGATGAAGTTACTTAACTCGTTCGTTTTATATTTATTTGGTATGATAGCAAAAATACCATAATTTGTTAGAAATAAATTTCTCGTGTTTTTATTATCTGTTATTGAAAAAAAAATTCATCCGCAAAGAATACTATAAATACCCAGGGACTAGTAAATAAAAAGAATACATACCTATACATCATGTACACTCCCACAGTTGTAACATACGTAGTTTTTCGCAATTAATCACATCATTATTCCATCTTTCCTACGATTGATAAATTGTAATATAATAACGGCTGAGTCGTAATAAGATGCATCGTCCTACGTTGTTCAAAAAAATGTGAACTAAATTTTTCGTTTTGTCCTTTGTTTTAATCTCCAACGAATCGAAACAATTTCATTTTCTTCTAATAGGTTTTTTGGTGGCACACATGATTCATCTAGATAGAGATTCGTAAGGAGATATTAATACATCTCTCACAATAAGTCACAAGTTTTGGGACACAAATATATTTCAAGTGCATGCAATCTCCTCGAGAACTTTCCTGAAATTATTTCATGAGTTACCATTTTAATGCCGTAGATTTTATCCTGATGCTTGGATATCATTTTCGTAAGAGTTTCTGTTCACGTTATGTCTGATAAATTTGAATTGATCAGGTGGCCAAAGGCCACCTGACAAGTCAGTTATCATCCACTCAAATCTTTTGATTTTCTTATCTTTACGAGCTTTTTCACGAATCCAGTAGGCCACTATGATCTATGAAAGTATCTAACCTGAACCTATACCGTGGTAAACACTGTCAAAAAATAATATTAAATCCAATCGGAAGAATTTGATAGATGAATAAATTGAATAAATTTCAATCCATACATAAAATGAAAGAATACTCATAATAATTATAAAAATTATTTCCGATTCATAATGTTTAAACTTACGTATAAATTACTATAACTATAATACCCAAATCGGTTAATCCAAAAAGTTTTTGGTAGTAAAGTATACTTTGAAGTCGAATTTCGCATATTTGGTTCTCTAAATCAGCTTGTGAAAGTGACATGTTCACTTATACACAACATTTGAAGGATTTGCGTTGCTGACACCGTGGATACATTTCTATTGCTTTCTGAACCTGAACTATTCTCAATGTTATTATCTTGTCCTTTCTTCAAACCAAAAAAGACATATTTGACTTTTTTATAAGAAATGTCTCAATTTCCACGGGCTTTGTGAATCGGGAAATACGTAACAAAATGAATTTCTGCCGTCAGATGACGTGGAAATAAACGAAGGTATAGAATATTGAAGTAGTCAAAGGGAGAGTGAAAATTGTGCATACACAAAATATCGGCGTTTCTGAAGTCCAAACTGACGAAGGGACATTTATTCTTTATGAATGTTTCCATTGCCGTTGCGGGATATGAGTACAAAATCAAAAAGATGAATAATTTCGACTTTAACATAAGAACTTATTAAATATAGGTTAAATGAAATGCATACTGGACAATATTTTCGTTCTCGACAAAGAATTTGTAAATTTCCTTCTCTACATAGGTGTAAAAATATTCGACGATCGCTCCCCAACGACCGTTCGAGAAGGAAAACTAGATCGTGCTTCTGTTGTTAGGGTGGAGGTAAGTTCAAGTCCTGGAATTATCAACATTTTCTATTTTAAAATCGATTATACAAAATAAATTATATATATAATCAAAATAACCTTAAATGTTCAATTATTGTTCAATATTTTTTTATTTGACAAACAATCTGCTCACCATTTTTTTGTGATCAGGTATACGAACTTCGCTAATCGCTATAAGTTATAACGCAAAAGGCCCATATATTGGTAACAGAGTTGGAGTTATTACACGATTTCTATTTCGAATCAAGCATTCACCACTCTAAGCAGGAAAATGGATATCGTTAAAGTAGAATTCCTGTGATTATCTCAGAATAAATGGAGAATTTTTTACTGATAACATTCAAGCATTTGTTGAAGAAAAAAAAAAACATCATTAACGGATAATTATTTACTTATCTAATAATATTTGCCGGTAGTCAACAGGCAATGCATGAATAAGCAGCTTCATTTATCCTCTGTTAAGCCAACGAGTCCGACGAGACCAGGAGACCGAGAGACCAAATCTACTCTTACGAACAAACCTACAACTCTTTGACTGTTATAAGGAAGGTACATAACCAATTCCTCCTCCAGAATCGGTAGACCTTATAACAGGTGTAATTCAAAGAGTTCGAAAAAGGTATGTTTTTCAGAGTGAATGAAATCTCATCGCCCGGAAACACCGATTTATAACTCACCAGTTAAACCAAAGATATGAAATCTTTAATTTAATGGCGAGCAGCTCGTTTATCCTCTCAAGCCAACGAGTCCGATGAGACCAGGAGGCCGAGAGATCAATCTAGTCTTACGAACAAACTCACAACTCTTTGACTGTTATAACAGGTATAATTTCAAAGAGTTTGAAAGTATGTTTTTCAGAATGATTGAAATTCGTCACCCAGACTACACCGATTCATAACTCGCCTGTTAAACCAAAGATGTGGGTCTCTGATTTAAAGGCAAGCAGCTTAGTTTATCCTCTGTTAAGCCAACGAGTCCGATGAGACCAAGAGACCGAGAGACCAACCCTATTCTTACGAACAAACCTACAACTCTTTGACTGTTATAAGGACCTTATAACAGGTGTAATTCAAAGGTTTGAAAAAGGTATGTTTTTCGGAGGAGTGAAATCCCGTCACCTAGGCAACACCGATTTTTGCACAGTTCCGTACGATTGCAAACACCGGCGAATCTACAACTTTCGGGCAACTGCACGAGAACTTATCCATGCTGGCCGTGCCGACCGCACTTTTCATTTGATGTTTGTAAACTGTATATATAAAAATTCTTATATTACATGATTTATGTAATCCAGTGTATTAATACCGGTAATTGTGTCTGAGATTTAGCTTATGTAGTAAAACGCGTAACTTAGACTACGATCGCGTAATCCAACCAATTAGGCAAATATTACGTTCTTGACCTGTGCGACGACGTTCCTACCGTGTGATGTTTTTTGTCACATCTATCACGTGATGACGCGTTTCTATGTTTTCGAGGGACTTTGTTTTTTCGGCTAGTAGAGTATGCAGAATTTTCACGCCCATTATTTGTCACCTGTGTACCATGTTTAAAGTACTATTTATATTGTGCGAGGGTAGTGTGTAAGAGTCTCCCGTTATTTAATACTTCCAGTTTGTATTTGATTTTTTTTCTTTTGAATGTCCACACTAATTACCATACTATACAGCCTGTCTTGACCCGCATAATATATTTTACTATAAGGAGGGTCAAGATACGTAATTTTTGCACCAATTAGCGCTCATGTTACAATCGCATCAATTAACACAATTAAAATACCGCGTCACTGATATGATCTATATGATAAAGTACAAACTGAAGTATGTGCTAATACCACTGTGCTAGCTGCTACGCCCACAAAGTAATTTTTTTTATGTTAATTTTATTTCAAGTTCGAATTTATCTAATTATAAATTTTACATACAACTTGCAAGATTGTCATTTGATCTCAATAGGTAATTTTTGGAGGCTTATTTCAATTTTGTACCATATTGAATTTAAATTCAGACGAACACTTACAATAACAATATTGAATTTACTTATCATTTCATAAATTTCCTCTTATGTATAAATTAATTCATGTATTACCATGTAAAGTACGATTGCAGAAATTTAATATTATTATTTAATAAATATACCCATTTTAATTAATAATGATTGTCTGTATCATGCATAATTCGTAATCTGAGTTTAAAATATAAATCCGGAAATTGGAATCTGAATTAAAATCAATGTCAGTTACAATGGCGTGCTGTATGTGCTGTAATAAAATATATATAAAGAACTCATTTCTCCAAAATGCAGAAAATAATCTAAATATTAGTAATAACGAAAATAAAATGGGAAAAACAAAGAGCAAGTTATCGAAGTAGTTATGATCAGGCATCATTGAGAAAAATATCAAGGATAGCCTTGATTTAACTCTAAACGCTTTATATGATGACTGCCCCTATGAAATCTCTCAAAAGTCTCTCCATGATTCACTATACGACATCATATGTAACGATTGGGAATTCTACCAAAAATGCCAAGCAAATACCACAATCTTCAGCTGGTTCGTGGATGAGAAGTCATCTTCATCTTCCCCTACTTCCTGTAAACAGCAATAAAAAACAATTTTTAATAAGCAGCGACACTCATTCACTGTGCGTGAACCCCCTAACGACAACAACAACAATACAAGAAACACTTGAGAGACTTCACCATTAGTCCAAGAGACATTTTCGTTTAATGAAAATGAACAAAGGGCAATTGTAGAACCATTTATCAACTTGGCGGAGAAAGCAGCCTACGATTTTCTTGTTAGAAATGAATTAATAATTCCTTTGAAAGTTGTGAACAAATTCATTTCTAAACAACAGAAATATGTTAGCAAGGACTTTAGGGATGCAGATTTACTCTGCTTATTAAAATTCATCATAGAAAATATCAAAATGTTTTCTTAAAATTCCTTGTTCTACGGCCAACACAAAGCGGACCCCGTTGAGCTATTAACCAATTTTAAGAAAAACGTGAGACATAAATTAGCTCACGGAATCGTGAGTGAAAAGGGCCAATAGTGTGATCATGCACTTCAGCATATCGCAATATTAGCATGTGAAGTTATTATCTGTTTTGGTAAGTTAATCATAAAACTAAAATCGTTGTTAAGTCCAGAGTACAAGTGTAACTAAATGAGCTCGACTCAAATTTTGAGTGGACGGACAGATAGTTATTTTTGTGTAACCTTTGCAATAGCACTCTGGACTAATTATTATAACAATAATTTGACTTTTTAATTAATTTTGACTGAAATTAGGCGGAGAGTACAAAGTGGCCCTTTCCAAAAAGGAATATATCGAAAATGAGATAATTAGAAGGTGGGTAAGTAAAAGAGTCAAATGTTATTTCTGATGAAAATTTTGAAAACCATGAAGCAAAAAAGAAAAGAAAGACCAGAGGTGAAAGTTTAACCGGTATAATTGCGGCAGGAGATAAGTTTTATGATTTAAAAGAACGAGAAGTCCAAAAAAGGTTTGAATTAGAAGAAAGAAGGATAACCCAACAATATGAGTTGGAAAAGAGCAAGTTGGAGATTGAGAGACTACGTGCTGAGAATGAAAAAGTCAAATTGGAGTTAGAACTCCTAAAATTTCGTAAAAATAATGAATAAAACTGCTAAATACTGATGATCTACATACTGATTTGCACTGATTACCGATTTACATAATACCAATTTTATACTGTATATATTTACTTTAAATAAAATTATCAACTATTAAATATGCAAATATTCTATTTTTTGTAATTGTGTGATTTATTTATTTTTTTTATACTACAAATTGATTTGATATTCTTTCTCTTTTAAGTTCTCCTAATTTTAAAATCTTATCATTTTTAAACTTTTATAACCTTGAAATAAAATTTAACAAAAGAAGAAAAAAAAAATTATTTGTAAAGTTTATATGATTTATAAAATTGAATTATTAATTAAAAATTTTCTTTATCCTATTATTGCAAACGAAATGTTTTCTTTATGTATATCCTTTATGGATATACATTAATAAGCAGATGTAATCAAAAAATAGGTTATGAATATTAACATTTTGCTTTGTCAATAATCCAATGTTACGTAATAGTGTGCAATATTATTGTACTATGTGTTTGTAGTATGAGCACGATGACTGAAGAAATATAATTTAGTGGAACTAATAATCTCCACGTATAGGTCTAAATCCAATTTTTTTATATATAGATGACAAATTTCTTAGATCTTATGTCCCTTAATGATAGATTGCAATTTAGTAATAAATCGTAATTATGTTTGGATGTAAAGTTCTTTACGAAGTCATTAAAATAAACTTACTAGAGAAATCGCTAAAATCAATTCACGTGATACTGGATATGCCTTTGAGATGCAGAAAATTTTATCAATGGTTAATAATGTGACTACAAGACTTGATAATATTGAAGAAGCCTGTTGTAAGAAGTTTTCTGAAATGAAATGATTTAACATTATGCAATTGTTCAAAGTCTTTAGGTTAATTTTGATTAACTGAGTGTGGCCAATCATTACTCTAGTAGTGAAAGGTCTTCTAGCTGATTATCTGATTCAACTCTTGAAGAAAATAGGATTTGTTTAACAAGTTTTTAATTTGAACAGAGAAGTGATGTTATATTAGGAAATATTAATAAATTTAAAGAAGTTTCGCTGGGCTGATGACGTCGTGGGCTCGAACAAGACTTTATAAAAAAGAAGTGAAAGAGATTGAACACAACGTCGCCAGTTGGCCGGGAATCAATTCTTTAAATAATATTTCCAAAAATACTTATGTAAGCATTTTGCTTAACAAATTTCTCAACTTAAATCCCATTTTTAGAAGAATAACATGCGACCGCATGGTTCCATTTTAATCTGAAATATAATTAATAATTAAATTAATTGCTTTCATTCTCCTAAAACCACACAAACGTAAGGAGTGACCAATATTTATCCTTAAGATGTTTCAAAATTAATTGAACGACATCCGAAAATTTTGGCAAAGAACAAATTAGTAAATTGTTTTCCATATGCAATAGCACATAGAAATGCAAGATATTAATTTTTCGAGTGAAATTTTACATGTGGGTTGTACCTAATAATTAAAAAATCAGACAAATGTTACCATTTTTAAATGACTAATTAATTATGAAACGAGGGGCGACTATATGGTGGTGATCGACCAAATTTTAAATGATCCCATTAGGGTTAAGTAATACTGAATTACTAATTTGCTAATCATTTAAAGGCGTAGTAAAATTTGGATTTTTTAAACAATTTTTTACAAGTGTTTTTGCTGCGGCGCAGCAAAATCATGTGATATCCGAAAAAATTTTCTATTGGTCTGCTTGGTTAGAGATGGATTTTTGGAGTTATGGGTCAGTTAAATTATTATTTGACGGGTAAATATTTATTCAGTCGGCTAGAGCTAAAGTTTAGCCGAGCTGCGCTACACTTGGTGTAATACAACTCAGCGTCAACTTTGGGTCATGTGACTTATCAGCACGTGAGGCCGAGGCCTGACAATTGATGCTCCCCTAGGGTTACGTCTGTTTTTGATGACCAATTAGAGGTTTTTCCGCTATCAATCGTAGCCTGATTGTTTACCCCACGTCAACTCAGTTGACGGTCCAATCAAACAATCCTTTAGAGTTGAGCAGGTCATGTGATCTCCTTCTTAACGAAGGCTTAATATTAGGTTATATTAGGTTCGTTTGCTTTTTTCAAACAAAAAGTGTAAATATAAAACAGATTTTTAACCGATGACGTCGTAGGTGAAACTTTTGTCACTTATCTAACGCCATCGTTTGGTTACCATCTTCCCTTTTTATATTTGTGACAAACCTATTCAACTTATTATTTTGAATCTTTTCCAATAAAAATCTAAGTTTCTAAATGCGAAACTTGATTGCCAAACTCCTTAAGAGATTGTCTCTTATCAACGGAGACACATGGTCCCATTCTAACAATGAAAACATGTGCAGAAATTAATTAACTTCTGAAATTGTGTGCCCGTAAGGTGCCGACGGTAACCTATCAAAGGAAAACAGCCAAAAAATTACGCCAGTAGACAATTCTATATGGAAACTTTTAACTTTTTTTGGAATTATTAATCAAAACTTAATTAATAACTGAAACGAAAACCCCTGAAACCTTATTATACAATGAAACGTGTGTCGCATTAAAAAATCATATGATAATAACATGCGGTTTCACTAATTATTAATAATTAAGTACAAAAAAGTGAAATTAGATAGATCGACCAGATACTCGGCTGAAACTAAAAATAAATTAGGACCAACTTGTCTGAATTGCAAAAGTTACGTGACTGCGCTGAAGCGCAGTTCTGGATGTGTCATGATTGTGCTGTGCAGCATGTTTGCGTTATCGTTAACTGACTGACTCACCCGAGAGGGATCGTCATTTGACAGTCGTCACATGATCTGAATGACCGAACGCAAGTCATGCCAATCACGTGCTTTTTGGATCACGTGATCAGCCGACTGCGCCTCCTTTCCTATTGCTGTGCCACAATTTGTAATCATCCGAAATTTTTCGGTTAAATATTTAACCGCTTTGGCATAAATTTATCTGCCTCCGATTTCATGTGACATCGCGGAAAAACATTTGATTGGCTGGATCAGGGTTGCATCCCTTAGGGTTAGAAATAGGTCACGTGATTTAACGTACAAACCATCCCTTAGGGTTAGGGTTAGGGTTAATGTTATATTAGGAAATATTAATAAATTTAAAGAAGTTTCACTGGGCCGACGACGTCGTGGGCTCTAACAAGACTTTATAAAAAAGAAATGGTAAAAATTGAACACAACGTTGCCAGTTGGCCGGGAATCAATTCTTTAAATAATATTTCTGAAAATACTTATGTAAGCATTTTGCTTAACGAGTTTCTCAACTTAAATCCCATATTTAGAAGAATAACATGCGACCGCATGGTTTCATTTAATCTGAAACATAATTAATAATTAAATTAATTGCTTTCATTCTCCTAAAATCACACAAACGTAAGGAGTGACCAATATTTATCCTTAAGATGTTTCAAAGTTAATTAAACGACATCCGAAAATTTCGGCGAAAAACAAATTAGTAAATTGTTTTCCATGTGCGATAGCACATGGAAACGCAAGATATTAATTTTTTGAGCGAAATTTTACATGTGGGTTGTACCTAATAATTAAAAAATCAAACAAATGTTACTATTTTTAAATGACTAATTAATTATGAAACGAGGGGCGACCATAAGGTGCCGATCGACCAAATTTTAAATGATCCAATTAGGTTAAGTAATTCCGAATTACTAATTTGCTAATCATTTAAAGGCGCAGTAAAATTTGGATTTTTTAAACAATTTTTTACGTGTTTTTGCTGCGGCGCAGCAAAATCATGTGATATTCGGAAAAATTTCCTATTGGTCCACTTGGTTAGAGACGGATTTTTGGAGTTATGGTTGGTTAAATTATTATTCGATGGGTAAATATTTATCCGGTTGGTCGGAGCTAAAGTTTAGTCGAGCTGCGCCACACTTCGTGTAATACAACTTGGCATCAACTTTGGGTCACGTGACTTATCAGCACGTGAGACCGAGGCCTGACAATTGACGCTCTCCTAGGGTTGCGTCTGTCCTTGACGACCAATCAGAGTTTTTCTGCTGTTGATCGTAGCCTGATTGTTTACCCTGTGTCAACTCAGTTGACGGTCCAATCAATAACAATCTTTTAGGGTTGAACAGGTCACGTGACCTCCTTCGAAGCGAAGGA
>NQWY01025508.1:0-13095 GCA_019425655.1 Rhizophagus prolifer | reverse complement strand
TATCAAATAAAAGAGATTTGATTGCAAAGGAGTTTGGATATTTGGAAAATTTACATGTAATGTCGCATAATCAGGTTGAAAATTTTAATGGATTGGAAATAAATATATGTAAAGATGAGATAATTATTATGGAAAATTATTTTAATTCACAAGGTGATAAATTTTTTAATGAAAATCACATAGAAAAGAAAGAATTGGTAGAACTAAATAATTTAGGTTATTGTTATCAACATGGAGTAGGGAAAAAGAAAGATGAATCTAAAGCATTCTTATTTTATTTAAAATCAGCTGAAGGTGGAAATTCTGATGCACAAAATAACTTAGGTTATTGTTATCAAAATGGAATTGGAATAACAAAAGATGAGAAGGAAGCATTTGGATGGTATTTAAAAGCTGCTAATAAAGGTGATTTACATGCACAATATAATTTAGGTATTTGTTTTCAAAATGGAATGGGAATTAATACTAAAGATAACGAGGCGGCCTTTGAATGGTATCTTAAATCGGCTGAAGGAGGGTATTCACCAGCACAATATATATTAGGTCATTACTATGAAAATGAAATTGGAGTAGAAAAAGATTTAGAAAAAGCTGTTTACTGGTATGGCAAGGCAGCAGAAAATGGTGATAAAATAGCACAATATAATTTAGGTAATTATTATAAAAATGGAAATGATGTAGAAAAAGATGAGAGAAAAGCTTTTGAGTATTATAAAAAATCGGCCGATCAAGAGCATTTAGATGCCCAATTTGAATTAGGATATTGTTATGATAAAGGGATTGGAACTGAAATCAATAAAACTAAAGCGTTTAATTTATATAATATAGCAGCTAAAAAAGAGTATGCTATTGCACAATATAATCTTGGAGGTTTATACAGAGATGGTGAAGGTACAAAACTGGATTTAGAAAAAGCAATTTATTGGTGTAAAAAAGCAGCTGAAAATGGGCATAAAATAGCACAATATAACTTGGCCAATCATTATCAATCAGGAATAGGTGTTAAAAAGGATGAGGTTAAAGCATTTGAATATATTAAAAAATCGGCCGATCAAGAATATTCATATGCTCAAGCAGAACTTGCATATTATTATGAAAAGGGAATTGGAACAGAAATTGATAAAACAAAAGCATTTGAATTATATAAAATAACAGCTGAAAAGGGGCATGTTATTGCACAAAATAACTTAGGTATATTATATGAATATGGTGAAGAAACTGAAAAGAATTTAGAAAAAGCTGTTTTCTGGTATAGCAAAGCAGCGGAAAGCGGATATGAATTAGCACAATATAATTTAGGTAATTGTTATAAAAATGGAAAAGGTGTAGAAAAGGATGAAACCAAGGCGTTTAATTATTATGAAAAATCAGCTGATCAAGGATATTTAAATGCTCAATATCAGCTTGGATATTGCTATCTTACAGGGATTGGAGTTGAGATTGATAAAGTAAAGGCATTTGAATTATATAAAGAAGCAGCTGGAAAAGGAAATACCCATGCACAAAATTATTTAGGTTATTTGTACGAAAATGGGGAAGGCACAGAAGTAAATTTAGGAGAAGCTGTTTACTGGTATATCAATGCAGCAAAAAATGGAAATAAAGTAGCACAATATAATTTAGGCTGTTGTTATAAAAATGGAAAAGGTATTGAAAAAGATGATAAAAAGGCTTTTGAATGTTATAAACGGTCAGCTGATAAAGGATATTCATACGCTATATTTCAACTTGGTAATTGCTATGATAAAGGAATTGGAATTGAAGTTGATAAAAAAATTGCATTTGAGATGTATGAAGTTGCAGCCAATAAAGGAAATAGTGATGCACAAATGTCTCTTGGTTATTTTTATAATTGTGGTTATGGAACAAATAAGGATTTGGAAAAAGCTGTTTGTTGGTACCAAAAAGCAGCAAATAACGGGCATGAAGTTGCACAATACAATTTAGGTGAATGTTACGAATTAGGAAATGGTGTCAATAAAGATGAAATTAAAGCATTTGAATTTTATAAAGAATCGGCTAAAAATGGATATATAGGTGCCAAATTCATACTTGGATATTACTATATAAATGGGATCGGTACTGAAATTAATAAAGAAAAAGGATTTGAATTATATAGTGAAGCAGTTGGAAAAAAAAGTATTGAAATGTTTAGATGACAATAAATTGGCATTATATAAGTTAGGTGAATTTTATGAATTAGGAAAAGGTGTTAATAAAAATGAAACGAGAGCGTTTGTATTTTATAAAACATCAGCTGATCAAGGATTTGTAGATGCTCAATATAAACTTGGATATTTTTATAGTAATGGAATTGATGTTGATATTAACAAAGAAAAAGCGGTTAGCTTATATGAAATTGCTGCAAAAGGAGGAAATGCTGATGCACAAAAAAGTCTTGCATCCCTATACGAACATGGCGAAGGAACAGAAAAAAATATAGAAAAGGCTATTTATTGGTATAAAAAAGCTGTAGAAAATGGATGTTTAGAAGTTCAAAAGAATATAAATATTCTCATAGATCAACAAAAAATTTAATTCATTGTTCCTAAATTATAATTTTCCCTACCTTAGTAAGAAACATATTTGATAATGCATTATTTATTTTGTTTTATATTCTTAATTAAAACTAGGGTTTCATAATTTTTTATTATGATAGATTAATGATCCATCACAGCAAATCATTATTTGAAGAGACATAGTTTTTATGATTTTATAGTATATTTATTTAAATTTGTAATGTCTAAGTTTTGCATATTTAACCTTTATTTTCGTATCATATATTTTAGCATTTTATTTGCAAAAATAAAATATATCATCTTTAGTGTTAAATTTAGAAAACAAAAGAAATGTAATCTTTACAATAAAAAAAATAAAGTATAAAAATATTTTAAATATGCAAGACAATAATTATTGAAAATATGACGGTTATTTTTGACGGATTAGCTCAACTATTTAGTGAACTTTACGTATAATTTTTTTATAATTTCAGAGCAGTGTGCTCAACACTTCTTATTAATTTTAATGTCATATGATTTTCCCGTGTCGCGTGATCGTCTGATTCTTTTCGCAGATCATTTTATTATAATTGTTCTTTTTTCATTTTTTATTGATAAAACATTTAAATGGCTCATCATTTAAACAACAAAATAACTAATGACGTCGGTCGGCAAGATTTTTTCTTTTTAAAAGTTTCAATGCTCAAAAATAAAAATACATAATTTAGAAAATAAACGCCATTATGAATTTTCAGTTCACATTGAAAGATTTCCAATTTCGTAATATCATTTAAAAACAAATGATAAAATTTCGTCAATGGGCATCCTTAAACCGGACATCCCTCAATTGAATAAGTCACGTGAAGTGTACTATAATTATACAGAGGCTGAACTCAATTCACAAACTTCTCACAACTTCAAGGATCCAATTCATACCGATAAGATTTGCCAAGAAAAAATTTTATTAATACAAATAAAAATGCAGATTTCGAGACGCGGCCCATTGTACAGGTGAGCGAGATAAATACAAGTTTGGGACGCAGCTCTAATATTAAAGTGATTCCATAAATTTGTTCTAAGGTATAAAAACAATTACGCTAACATATTGTTTTGGATTAAAGTAACACTATTATATACTTTAATTGTGAAAATTTGCTTTTCTTATTGCTTTTTACTCCATTGATCAAGACTATTTTATTATTAGATTGAGAATGTTTATACAAACATATATACTTTCTATACCTCTTCAAACTATTAGATTCTTATCCGCAAAAACTTTAATTAAAAAAAACCTGCTCTTTCCCATTCTTTCAATTGCTCTTAGTAACTAAAAATATACGATATGTTATGTTTCAGTTGTCTTTAGAAGATATTTAGCAAGAAACTTTGGAAACCTCTCACGAAATTTTATAAAGATAGCCTTAAATAATACCTCAGATACCTGGAAAACGTTTTAACCAACGGAAATAGTAAGTTTTAAAGTTTAAAATGACAATTGTGTTGTAATAAAATTTATTAAAGATATGAATAAATAAATAACGTTAATTTTTCTATTAGTAAAAATACCTGAAAATTTATGCTGGAATAATTACTGAGGTAACTACTGCTGGCGCACTTGGAGCCACCGGTGTCTGGAAACTTATTGATTCATCCGAAAGTAAGTTAGTTTGAAAGTTCACTCGAAAAGACCGAACAACGACTTGAAAAGAGAATTGAATAGAACCTTGAACAAATCCAACCATAGACAAAGTAGGTGAATATTGAATGTCCATTCCCTATTAAGTGCAAAATACTGATTTTAAGCATCTTATTCAAATCTAGAAACTTGACAGTCTCACCGCCGATATATCATTTATCAAAGGTTCTCTCTTTAGGTTCCCTAACGAAGAGAAAAAAAATGAATAATTTGTAATGTCGTTATAGCCAAGTTACAAATAGCTTTGTTAAAAAATTATCAATATTAAATTTAGTCAAATTTTAATACATTATAATTTCTATCAATATCTAAAAAATAAAGTTTTATTCTGCATATAAGTCCTATATGTCCATCTAACGAAAGTTCCAACATAAAGTTTTTTTTTTGCACTCTCGCTTTTCTATAAAATTTTACTACTAATATAATTTCTCTATATAGGAGTACACTGAAATTTAATATATGACATGGATATTGTTACAAAAAAAAATTAACAATTTATCCAATATCGTAAAGTTTCGGCGATTCGATTATCGAAGTTACTAAGAAGCCTGAATTAAAGTCCATATTACTTTGAAAATTGAACGCCACAATCAATCAAGTATTCTCTAATATCTTCATTTCAGATGATGAAACCGAAAACATCCAATAGAAAAGCAACCAACTTATCAAATGTATAAATATTGTAAAATCAATTTATTGTAATTTATTATAAATCGAAATAAATCAAATCTTCTAAATCCAAAATAATCCATTATAAATGGAAGTACCTGTGCGTTATACCATATAACCATACTAATAATATTTGAATTAATTTGACAGAAAGTTAACGTGATTTTACTCTTCTTAATTGTTTTCATAAGTAGGGATCACCTCATGTAACGTTTTGATAAGTTTTTGATTCGGCTTTAATCTAAAATTCGTTGGAAATCCGGTTCTACATTCAAGACATTTGTGGCCCATAATTGATATACTTAAAACATTATGAGTAAAATTTGTGGTGATAGGCTACACGACTAATCCAAAACAAACGGGACACTTAAATTCCGTTCGCTTATAATTTCGACTAATTCCGTGTGGGTTTCAAATTTTTATTCAAGAACTATAGTCCAGGCTCGTTGATTATCCCTATCGTCTTCAATAAGCTTCATAAGAGTCGCTGAAATTACGGATTTGTCTTTTTTAGCTTTTTTGGACTTTACGTCTTTACCATCATCCGAACCAAAAACACGTTTCTTGGAATCTTCATCATCGTCCAAGTTTCTTAATTCATTACTTTCCCTCTTGAGTCCATGGGGTCGTCACTGGCGGACGATGGACTCCTGATTCAGAGCAAAATATTCTATATTTCCATGATGATCCAACTGGAACACCGGGAATTGGATCAAAGTGATTTGGATCTACTATCTCACATTTTTTGGAAAACCCTACGCAAGCCACCTTACTCCTCATTTCTTTCTCCCCATTTCTTTTTTGTGTAGCTGAAGACATCTTTGATTTTTTTGAATTGACGAGATCTAAACTAACACGACACCCTCATTTTTATGCTTGCAATCTTGACAATACCACTCCTCATTCGGAAGCTTTTGATTAGTGGGGACAAACAATAAAAATGAAGCTAATATTTGCATTCGTCACACACTATTGTGTGTTCATCGTCATCCTTTCCACCACAAATATTGCGCCCACAATGCCTACACTTTGTTCTTTTATTTTCACAAAATTATTCGGGTCATCCATTATAGGTGTTGACTTATTTTCGATAGGGCGGTTCAAATTCTCGTGTTCTAAATTAACATTTTCTCAGCTTTCAAAGGGATGTTCACAGATAAAACTGTAGATTCGGTTTCACAAGAAGTTTCAATAAATTCCTAATAAGTAGGACAACACTATTGTGCTTAATATTATAATGAAAGAGAGTGTGTCCATTTTCCAGCTGAATATTTTGATAAATGTTTTTATAAAAAAATATGCTAGTACCAGAAAAAGAATTAAGGGACATTGAAGTTAAAAATACTTGGCAACTCATACTACAAACGCGTAATAACGCGTCTTATACTTTCTGCATTTTTTTTTAAAAAAAATGTTAATAAGTACGCGAAGTAAAATTTATCTTGAAAGAAAGATGCCCAGAAATAGTCAAATTTCTATCTTTGCCTTTATAGGATAGAATACTCGAGTAATCATTTAACCAGAGTGATACAAAAGTATCATAGATTGAGGTATAAATACCAAACTTGATCACACGTGTGGAAATACAAAGGAATACGGTGATGAATTTTCTATGCTAAGACTATCTACACTGTCTGACTTTCCGCAAGATTGCTCAATGACCCCACCCTTTTAATTTCTCTCGGTTCCTCCCGTTTCCACTGGCTTCTGTGCCTCTTCAAATAACAATATAATATGAGCAATGACTTTCTCAGCCTTATCCTTCATATCCTCATCTTCATACGCAGCAAATAAGAGCTTCTACAACTTGAATAATGGATTCCTTTCACTCTAGTGCACATTCCATAAAATACCATTTTCCGCATCTGTTACAATCCCCCATACTTTATCAATGTCGTACTCGTTGTCTATTTCATTCACTTTGCGTTTGCGTGATAGAGAGGATTCCATCTGTACAGTAGTCTGTGCGATACCCTGCTTAAAGTCATCTTTTTTGATCTCGATCAAGCCGATTGTTCTCCCTGTTGTACGTGATTCAATACCATAGTCAAGATTCCCGCGTCTATTTTTTCCCTTGATCAGCTTATTCGGTACGATCTTTATTTGATCTTTAAATGGGTAAGTCGCGGAGGCAAGATACGTATATATGAATAGATACTTTTGTAGCCTCATAGGACACGTCGATAGGAGTTGTTGCAGCGCGAGTCTCCAATTCATCAAAAAGTTTTCGCTCATTGCTAAGACCGTAAAGTTCACACACTCTCGGGAAGGTCCATTCGTTGAAGGGTTTCGAGGGAGTCTCTATAACACAGTAAACTTGAAGTTGCTTTTGGACACTAAGAACTGAACATCTCCCGGAAGTTGCTAGGAGAATATCTCCATCCGTCACTCATCCATTCCATCGTTTTCAAGTGTGGGTGGTTGATATCACGTATTGAAGTTTTGAGGCCCTCGAGAGTCACATGTTCGATATTCACCACCTATTTGACTTTCGTTTCGACTAACGATTACGTCGAACTCTGTAATGCAACAACCTATTGTAAATATCTTTTTGTAAATATCTTTAATGACCTAAAATTTCTGCGACGGACGTCGCCCTAAAATTTCGTCTACCTCAAGTAAGGAAAAAACATACCATGGATAAATGTCTCTTTCAACAAGGCGATACGATGGTGGTTTGAATATGACATGAATGCACTCCTCAACAGGTGAGTCAGGGAAGTATTTCGAAATTTTTCTTATGGTAAGGAGCTCATTGTCTTGGAGTGAGAGATTCCTCATAATCGCCAGCAATTTTCACCTTCCATAGTTTGAGCTTGTCTGCAGGAAAATTATTTAGCTCGGGTGCTTTTTTTGCCTTGATAACTTTTTTGAGTTCACTAATGGGTTTGTTCTATTAATCTTAACAGAGAAAACGTTTGCGAGTGTATTTCCTTTGACGAGACAGAGTAACGTGATAGTATTTCGGCTTTTTTTATTGGCTAAACTGCTGTATACGAGGACGAGTGTGATAAAAATTTTATTTGCACAAAAAGTGGGCATTTGAAGGTATATGTGAAAAATTCATCTGTCGCACAGACCTGCCGTGTGATCGTGTTCCGAGCTGTCCGGACATATCGTTAGCCCTCCCAGAATATTCAGAATATTCGGAAGATTCGGGTAAACTGTCACGTGAGTTTCGCTCAATTTTCGCTAAATTTTTCTCTGGATTACTTTTCGGTAAGCAACTCCTCTCATGTAATGTTTCACATAGTATACCAAGAAATGTAGTTGCAAAATAAAAGGTGTTTATATCAAATGTCTGGTGTGATACATGGTAATATATTGCAAAATTCTATATACTCTGTAAATTTGTGTCTTGCATTGGAGGTGATTGCAAAAAAAAATTAACTATCGGCTTGCGTATCTGATCACATATTTTTTTGGCTACGTAAAAGGTCCATTGAATAGAAGATAATATTCAATTAATAGCAATCCACTTTATGAATATACACTGTCTTTTTTTGTAGCGAACACGGAGTGCACTGCCTATAATTTTTATTTGAGTCCATGTAATAGTACTTGATGTAACTAACCTGCTATCTTCCATTTTAATTATGATATACAAAAACCTGCATTGTATATTCGCCATGTAATTTTTTTACCCTTCACAAAACTGTATTACACGATAGTAAAAGTGATAATTCGGTCTCGTTAGATATCACGCTTTAAAATGCTGTCATAACTCCACGTTAATATAAAAGCAAAAAAAAAGGGATCCAGTTGGTTTAAACATCATCATACGTAAAGTTTCTTACTTGATTGTTAATGATTATTTTAATAAATTAATGTAGTTTCAACAAAAAATCAGACATTCCGTTAGCAATATACAGTAATTGTACAATACCAATTATAAAAACCAGACTTACATCTGGGCTTTGGTTACAGTGATGAAAATCAGTCGCCGAGATATATATGCAAATCACGTGGTTGGTGTCGCTTATATCAGTTATATGACTTTGAACCGCAGAAATGCAAAAGTATCGGACTTGACGCATCATCTTGGTCCCTGTTATCGTAAAATATATTATGCGGACCCGTCGCACAAGTCAAGAACGATACATTTTCCCCAGAAATGCTTAGACTTAAAACATTACGTCAACTCCTCCCCTTATAATGCTTATAATGGAAATTCGACATCATGCATGATTTTTTTGTTTCCGTTAAACAATATGATTAGTTATTATTAGCTAACAATTCGTTCATTAGCTTAAATACGGGGTTGTTATTAAGTCATTAAGAAAAAATTTATTCTTTATCACTTGTCTTTTTTTAACTATAAAAATGGCAAACACGAAATTAAATTCTTTAAATAATAGAAGGGACGAACTTGCACAAAATGCTGTGTTACGTTTGTATATTGATAATTTTTCGCAAAGAAAAAACAGGGAACGATTAATCGAGGAACATAATAAACTAGAGAGTTTTCATGATATGAATAAATATGTTTTTCATATTTACAAGTTGATAATGTACTTACTGGAGGTTTCTTGTTATGTCGAGTGATATCCAGATTCATAAAAATAAATGCCCTTTTAACACTTGTGGAAGATCCAGAGGGTAACGTTGAAAGACTTGCTTTGTATAATTGGTTAAGTTTTCCCAAAGAAGATCAATCAAATTGTAAATCTATCGATCAATTCTTTTTACCAGTTGGCACTTTACTTGTCATCAAGAATATATCTTATAAAGTTGTCACTGGTGGTATCACCATAATTCGTTCTGATAACCCTGATGATGTCATCATTTTCGACTGTAATAACAAGTTGTTTAATGACATAAAATGGTCCAAAAATCTGAATGAAAAGAAAGTTGAAATAAGGAATGCCGATGAATTTCGTCGTTGTGGGAATAATTATTTTGCTTCAAATAATTACATTGCAGCTGTTGATGAGTATTCAAATGGACTCGAATTGGAGCCACAAAATGTCACCTTACTTTCTAACCGAGCAGAAGCATTCCTACGATTGTATCAATTTCATAATGCTCTTATGGATGTAGAGATTGCTCTTAAGTATGATCCTAATAATTTAAAGGCAGCTTATCGCAAGGGTAAAGCTCTATGTGGTCTCAAAAATTATAAAGAAGCCACTGTCACACTTCAAAATTTATATCAAAGGATAAAAGGTAATACTTCAATTGAACAAAGTACGAAACAATTGTTGAAACATGCGGAAATGTTAGCTTTTGAGAATAATAATGGGCAATATGACTATTTAAGTATTATCGATGAATTCTATGAAAGGGTTAAAATTAAAAAGGATGGAAATGGGGTATATGAAGCAGATCCAAGATTGGATCATGCTGATTTTTTAAATAACGATATTGAAATTGGCCTTGTAGAAGGAAAAGGAAGAGGTTGGATCGCCAAATGTGACATTCCTGAACATACTTTGCTGATGGTCTCTAAAGCATTAAAAATAGTTTTTAACAATGAAATCGTTGGTCCATATTCTTATGTTGAAGAATTAACATCATCTATTACGCAGAAACTTCTTGCAGAGCCTTATTATTGTCAGGAAGTGTACCGGCTTTACGATGGATTAAATATAGATTTAAATGAAAAGATTGAAAAAGCTAATAAGAAATTAGTGAATTATGATATAATCGAAGGTGTTACTATACACAATAGTTTTGGTCCAACTTATGAAGAATTTAATCTTAAAAATGAGTTAACCGGTGCAGGACTGTGGATCGCACCATCTTTTTTTAATCATGCATGTATTGATGAAAATGTTTACCATTTTTTTATCGGAGACTTGATATTTTTACGATCAAATCGGCCTATTTCAAAAGGTGAAGAGCTAATTATCAATTACAGAAATGTTGCCTTTAGTTATGAAGAACGATCAAGGTACCTTAAATCTATAAACGTAGACTGCCAATGCAGAATGTGCAAGGTGGAAAGATCAGAATCACAAGAAGTTAGACTTAGAACGGCACAACTCTTGAAAACTTATAAAGAATCAATCAAACCTAAAATAAAAAATTTACATAATGTTGATCTTTCTCTTATTAAAGAATTAGAAGATATAATTGCTGAATTACGCAGCCTTCGAAAAGAACATCCAGATCTAGGAATCAGCACAATAAAACTTAGTAACTATCTGGCACATGCTTACCGTAAAAATGGAAATACAAAAAAGGGTCTTTCTATTCTGGAAGAGACGTATGATTTATATAAAACAATTCATTTAAGCAGAACCAAGATCACCATCGTTAATATTATAATGTTCAGTATAGAACTCAAGTTGTTTAAAGATGCTAAGAAATGGTTTGATATGATTCTGAAAATAATTACAGAACCTGTAATTGGCAAACTTGAGGAAAATAAACCTGGATGGAGAAAAGAACCATTGCGTTTGACGGAAAAAATGATGCCAGAAATGGTAAAACTTGCTGAAATTCTGGAATTGGCATAAAGAAACCCTTAGTCAGATCAAATCGCGAAATATCTTTTCTTTTCATTTAAATTTCAAAAAAAGCACTCTAAATAAAGAATAAATGGAAACTTTATATTTCTGCGATTATATTTATTTTAATTGACTTGTATAAATAAGTAATATAATACTATCAAATTCACAGCACTATGATTTATGTAAGCATATTGCGTCCAATTTCCCGGAAACCATCGTAACTCCAAACTTTGTTGTTGAATAAATCACCATTATATTTATCAGATGTGTACCAATAATATTGTTGCCACTAATATTTTTCGCCTATTTGGTACAGTATATATTCATGTAAACTCATACAGCGACCCCTCAAATTTCTCCGCGGCGCAGCAAAATGATTGGCTGAAAATTGATGATCTTTTTGTTAAAAACAAATAGTTAAATCGAACTAGTATATGATTTGATTTCCAAGATGCCATACTGTAACAGTTGCCATCATACTTTTCCTGATAATACCTTTAAACAATAAAAAAACATCTTTCTAAAACTTGTGGCTCATGTTTAACTAAAAGACAAAAAAATATAAACCCGTTAAAGCATTTAAAGGTTTCAAAAAACCATTAAATAATATAATAAATTTTATTAATTATGAAGGAAATAATTTACCAAATTTAAATATTAATGATACTAGTTTAAACAATGATACAGGAATGTTTGAAATACATTTGTCAGCTTGCACAATTTGTTCGTGAATATTAATAACGAAGATTCAAAGGATTTTATGATACATATTAATCTATATAAATGCCAACATATAGTACGTTGAATGATTATAAAAAAATTTACATTTATTAACTGAATTTTTTATGTGAAATAATTAAAATAAAGTAAGAAAAGAAGTGATTAAAATATAGGTTAAAAGGCGAAATTATAGTTCGTAAAAATATAAAAAAGGATCAACAATTTTCAGCCAATCATTTTGCTGCGCCGCGGAGAAATTTGGGGTCGCTGTATGAGTTTATTAATATCAAAGCTGCGCCGCAAGTCACTATTCTTCTACTATATCGATTACGGTCCTCTAAACCATTGTTGATGAATAAAAAACGGTCGTGAAATTCATCTATTATTACCTTATTTATACATAATATGCAGTATACTGACTGAAATAAAAGTAGTATAACCGTTTATTTGTTATGACATATTTAATATTTCAATACTAAAATGATGTAATAATATTTGATTACGATAATTTTTTCTTCGTGATCTTCTCCAAAAATTTTTGAATACGGATTGTAACGAAACAATGTTAATTTTAGCACCAATCATAGCCTCAAAATAAATAATTGTTACTTATCTGCAGCTAAATTCAAAAAGTATTAAGACTTTATTAAATAAGAAATTTTTAAGTAATAGACGAATAGACGAGAACTTGAAAGAAGTACATAAAAAAGCCCAAGCTTTATTTTTTCGTAAAAATCTTTAAAAACTTAAATTATCATTTATAGTCAAATGCTGAACCGAAGCAATAAACACTGGAGAAAGAAGAATAATTTGCGAAAGTCATTATTATTACGTTGTATCATCCTATAAAAAGTATTTGAATGTTAATTAAAATAACAAATAAATAGCGTCTACATTCGATGATACATTTTACTATATTGCACACAACTATACTTGCCGACCAACTGAAAAAGTTTTACTTTTTATACTGTCATGCAATAGGTGTTATCGTACGCCTAAAATTACTGCGCCGCAAAATATTATACTGGCCCGAAGCGGAAACATATAAACAAAATAA
>NQWY01025501.1:0-10770 GCA_019425655.1 Rhizophagus prolifer | reverse complement strand
GGAAGTTGATTACTAGACATTTTATCTAATTAATTTTGATTATAAAATTTAACGTTAAAAAAAGTGAGTTAAAAAATAAAAAATTTTTTGTTGTTACCTTTATATAGTAAGTCATGTTACAAATATCTGTTGTATAACAGATATTATAGATTGCGTAATAAAAAAATTACGCCAATAATTTACACATTTTTATCGCAGGGTCACATAGAGAATTTGTCGATCATTGATTATTATGAACGCAATAAAGGATGTGTTCAATTTGTACTACAATGAGTAACAGTCGTGAATTGATAAATTTAATTTTGTGAAACAGCAGCGGTCCAGGAAAGGTATGATTTGTTATTAATTGAGGTTTTAATTATTCAACACTAAAAAAAATATTTTTATCCATTAGAGGGACAATGGATGAAGATTTGTGCGTCTTATATTGCTTATACTGTACAAGTTCATACGGAAACCAACAAATTTTGTTAAAAAAAAGTTCCCTTAAAGTTTATTAATAGTCATGTAATTTATATATAGCGATAGCGGCTGCATGATCTTAATGGGTACTACACAAGGAATAACTCTGACATTGCGGCGGATTTATGAAATTAGACGAAACCCCTGCTACGCCCTCGGGAATGGGGATTGACATATAGAAACATTAAGAATTTTCCCCAAAAAATGTCAAATAATAATGACGCGCTTCGACACTGGAAAAATTGGTTAGACGCAAGATTTGGGGTACAAAAAGATTTTCTGGGTTCATTTTTAACTTTTCACTAATAAATTTGGTGACTTAATACTGTCAAATATTTATTTGATTTGACATGACGGATTGACGGACAAATTTTGGGGTATTTCATAAATACGCCATGATGCATATCGGCGGATTTGTTTTATCACATGTCATTTGCAATAATAAATTTATTAGAGAAATGGGAAAACCCAGTTCTCTAATTAATTTACTATGTTCGGCTGTCATGTGATGAAACAAATCCGCCGATATCGGCTGGGTAAATATCAAAATTTGGCCAAAGCTAGCACACTATTCAAAAAGGAATACTATTGCAAAGGGTACTGTACGCAGCGCTGTACAACAGGGACGATGATTCATATTACACCATAACATTTCACAAATATCACAATCAAAATCATCGTCCCTAGTAGGGACTCCCTACTGTCCCTACTGTACGAATATTCCAATTGGTTCGGATATACATTATAAATCCCCAAGAGCACTTATCTTTTAATAGTATCAAATTTTTTATATTTTTCAAATAATTTCTTAAATTTTATTATTATCTTTCACTCACACAAATCAAATATCTTGAATAATTTCCAATTAATAAAAAATTTTACGTAATTTTTAATTTTAATATACGAAAATCCCTTGATGCAGTATTAGCAATACTACTTTATCAGTTAAATATATTCTACAGCAATATTATTTGTTAAGTACATATCCAAAAAGCAAGTTTTGTCGAAGATCGACACCTTTGATGCGATTACTTTCTCCTCCTAATTCCCACAGTGACCGTTAAATAAATGATTTATCACGGTTCCCGACCATAAAAACTTTTAAATAATGATAGAAATATTTATAGAATTCTATCCATCTTTTTAATAATATCATCCGTAAAAATATTAAGTAAACAATTATGAATTATTCCTATTTTATGTTAGTAAAATTATTGATAATCAAAAGAAATAAATCTATTGTTCCTGTATGTAAATAACGTAAATATCATCTTAAAAAGAATATAAATCTCCTACCATGTAATCTTAAAGTATGACAAGCATTTTATAAAAAAGAAACGATTAGTTAGTACCTTTTTCAAATAAAAGTTAAATCTTAACACGAACTGAACACGTTTGCCGTCCCTAAACAAAATAATTCTTAATATATTAGTGTATTAAGTATACAATTAGTCAATTACATTATAATACAATTATGTAAACATATGTTTGGGTGAGAAATTGATTTTGTTCTACAAACATGGCTAAATCAACATGTGATCATTTAAAAGTTAATTAAATTCACTATTCGCATCATTTTCATCATTTTACAACTTTTTTTCTCTTTTTTTTTTAAAAAAATTTTAAAGTAAAAAAAAAAAATGCTTTCTATTGATTGCCTTAACAAAGTTTTTGGGTATCTCGAAGAAGATAGAATTACTTTATATTCTTGCTTATTAACAAATCGTCTTTGGTGTAGAATTTCTGTTGAAATTTTATGGAAAAATATTTGGATTTTTAAAAATCTTGACACTACATCACATGATTTGGATGTATCAATAAAAATATTTGAGACTTTAATCTCTTTTCTCCCCAACGAGTCGATTGACTTTTTATACGAGAATGGAATTTCTATCCCAACTCCAACTCCAAAACCTCCATTATTTAATTATGTATCATTTATCAAAGTTCTTTCAATTCCTCATCTAGTAATATGTAATGTCTCATATAACAAGATTCTTACTGGAAATCCAAAAACAAACTATTTGGTAACACAAGAAATATTAAAAATGTTTATGAAACAAATTTCTTCTTTGAAAAATTTGGTTTATTGTTTGATTGAAGATCCTCGTGATGATAACGTTGCTAGTTATTATTTTAAACAAATTTCAAATTTTATTAATTTTCCTGGAGCAAAAGATTGTTTAAATAATCTTTCAGCATTGAAATGCAGCTCAGACATTAACCCTGAATTTTTTCAACAACTATCTCAAGTATGTCACAACATACAATCACTTAGGGTGCATTTTTGTTGTATTTCAAAGGAGTTAGAAGATTTGATTCTTTCACAAAAAAATTTGATATCTGTATCATTTATAAAATATATTAACTTAACGACAACAACTTCGATTACGATGATCTTAAAAATCATCATAAGAGAGATTGGACAAAAGTCGCATCTTTATTAGCAACACATTCAAATACAATAACAAATCTATTACTTGAATATAGAAATGCTGACTTTAAGGAATTACAATATATCACTTTTCCACACCTACGAATTTTAAAATTAGTTCTTTGTCCACAAGTCAATATGTTGATTAAATTTTTAGAAAATAATGGAAGGAATTTGAATGAATTATATGTGAATAAAAGTGATATTTCATTAAGTTTAGCCATAGCTGAACTCTGTCCAAACTTAAAATCATTACATGCTCTATTTCCAAAAAATGAAATAGAAATGTTAAAAATAATTTTTGAGAGTTGCTTACAATTAGAGAGTTTTCTAGGTATATGTGGTAATAATTTTTTAGGAGGAAAAAAATTGTTAGAAGCTATTGTTAAATATTCACCCGAAAGTTTTCGTGAATTAAAATTGCATAGTCATGTAAAATTAGGTTCAAAAGATTTGCAATCATTTTTTACTGGTTGGAAAGCACGTAAACCACAGAGTCCAATTACATTAATTATTAGTGAAGATAGTTTTAAAGTAGATATCAAAACTGCTGAATTGATAGCAAGATATAAAGAGATGGGTATTATCAAAAAATTTGAAACTGATGAAGAATTTTTCCTAAATATGTATAATTTTTAAATTAGGATAATTAATAATTATATTAATAAGGAAACATATTTGCGTTTAAGCTTATAGCAGATTAATTGAACAAACAAAGAACATATATATATTATATAGTACATTGAAATATTGAACCAAATAAAAAATTTGCTAAAATAAGTAGAATTTTATGAGATAACTATATGATTTATTTTACTTTCAAAAAGAAATTCATATATATTAAATAATTTAAATTTTGAATCAAGAAAACTAAAAATATACTAACTGAAAATTTTATGTTTTGTTAATTTTATATTAGAAATTCGAGGCAAACAGTTGGGATTAACAAAATAATTACTACTTTTTAGTTTGATGATAGTTCCTATCACACTCGAAGATCTTGCTAGGATACTAATATTTGATTACTCGTTCAAATATTTTCATCGCTATAATTCTTATTGTCCGGAGCGGAGCGAAATTGTAGATTTTGTTTATCCCTTGCAAAACGTCCTTCCAGTGTCTCCTTTTTTGAATAATCCTCTCATGATATTATTTCCTTTTGATCCCTAAAATATATTTACTTTATCGGTTGAACGCAGTCACGTGCATACAGCGAACTTCAGTTGCGACGGAACGGTTTCCGTTTTCTTACAGCAATTATTTGAGATGAATTCTATTACTGACATGACTTAAGATTTATTTCAGATATATTTAAAATACTTTAAAGTTTTCTTCCTTCCTATCAATACAACTTGCAAACAAAGATTTCATTTTAATTCTTCTCACAATTCTTCGGGTAGATGTTTTCATCCGAAATTATTCCATACTAAGATCATGTTCTATTCAAAAATTATTTCGTAATGTGAAGGGCAAAAATAAAATGTTTATAAATCATTTCCATACAATATTCTTTAACATTTGACAATTTGAAAAATTCAAATTGGTTGCAATTTATTCTAGTTACTTTAATAACCGGGTACCAAATTTATTTTTTTATTCAGAAAAATATCTATTGTTCCGAAGGGGAAGGGCCGGGTCGGGTACCCGACTCGAATTTATAAGTCATAGCCCACGAGTCCGGGTCTGGCCCGATCCTTTCGGGATAACAAGTTACATGTAAAATTCTGGTACCCAACCATTTTATCATATAAATGATACACAAAGATTATTTAAAACTTTAAAATTGATCACATTAATTAAGAAATTCTGAACTTATCACTGTTTTTAGGAGGAACCATATGAAATTTACATTAAATCAACGCTCACTTTTTCAAAAACATATTTACTATGCTCTTGATACTGAAGTATTCGACAGCTGAAATTACTCGAGATTTATTTAGATAGTGGAATCTTTTTTCGCTAACTGCTGCGCTATCAACCTGGTAAGGATAATGATAAGGGCCTAAGACTGTGTCCGAACGCGAAGTTATGATCTATGCTCAATAATTTAAAAAAATATCAGTACGAACTTGAATTACAGGTTATATGAAAATGAGTAAAAGTTATAACAATATTATCTCGCATCGTAAATCTAATTTGCCTCAAACATTATTAATAAGTTAATATTTACTTTCAAGATTTTGCTAACAATCGATTATTTATAAAAGTCAATCATAATATGCATAATGGTATACAAGTGGTCATTTGATTCGTCAGAATAAAGGCTTCAAATTTGACGCTGAAATAATTCCATTATTATCCTCAAGTAGACAGGCAAAGAACTTTTGGCGATACGTTGGGCTCCTTCCATAAAATTCTAACAGGAATTCGCACCAAATGCGGTTGACTAGTAGACATGAATATAAAGTAGTGCTCTTATCTTCATCTAGATATTCAAATACTTCGTCAAGGCAATCACCATCAAGTTGAGATACTTTTATTTTATTTTAGAAAAAAATTTTTTTTTTTCGCGTGATAACTAATTACTTACAAAGTAAGTCGTATTAAAAAGTACAGGCATCCTTTTTTGTATTACTAAAATTAGAAACTCACGCCAAAAAAAAAAGAATACTGTAAATCATCAATTTATTAACTTAAAAAAATGCATAAATTTACATTTTTAAAAATTAAAGTAAATTTCGTTTCCAACTAACAAAAAAGGATTCCAAATCTTCAGGACCTAATTCCGTATAATAATCACGTAGTTTTAATTCATGGAAAGCTTTCGGTGAATTTTCGGCAACAATTTTTAATAGTTCCTTTCCACTTAAATTTGTATCACAACGTAAAATTTCAATACTTTCTAACTTGTTGCATTTTATAAAAGTTGATTTTAGCGAAAATCCTGATAAACCATTAAATATAGTATGTAATGATTTCAGTTTCGGACAATGTTGATTTTTATTTTTACATTCATTTTGAAACTCTTCTAAATTTTCCCCATTGTTTTTTAAAAATTTTACTACTATGGGTTTAACTCTAAAATTTTCAAGTGTGGAAAAGTAAAATGTAAATCCCAAAATGTTCGAAATTTGAGGATTCTTCATCTTTATTAACGAAACTCAAGGATATATCAAGTTCTTGTAAAATTTTGAAATTTTTCATAAAAGATAATGGCCTACTCCTTTAATGCATAACTTAGTCAAAGTACCTGAATGTTTCGTCAATGCAGGTATAATGTCTGCCCAATGATTTATTTCATAATAAATCAATGATACGGATTTTAAATTTTTTTGTGAAGAAATTACGCTGATTAAAGACTTCAGAATGAACGTTTGAAGTACAAGTAAATTCTGAAAACAATCTCCCGCTCCAGGAAAATGAACGAAAATTGGATTATCTGATATTTTCATATCTTTTATTTTTGAACTATAAGGATTATCATTAATATAAGATAATTTTTTCAGCGAAGAAGCGCACATAAATATTTTAATATTTCTTGTGCTATTAAATCAATATTCCTTTTGTATTAATTAATTGTTGATTGTTGAGAAGTTTAATAATAGAATTAATTTGGAAATTGACAGAACTTTACAATATGATGCATAGTTGAATAATGATTTTGAAGTTGTAGCCGAGATAATTTCCTTCATACACAAATGGTCGTCAGGATAACATAAAGGCTTCAAATTTGGAGCCGTTTTTATGTAATAGGTTTTTAGATTCATTGGGTAGACAGATAATTAAGGTATTAAGAACTTTTTCCGATACATTGGGCTCCTTCTATAAAATTCTAACGGAAACTTCGAACCAAAGGCGGTTTACTAGTAGACAAGTGCTTTTATCTTCTTCTAGATACTCAAATACTTTCGTTAAGGCAATCAGTATCAAGTTGAGAAATATTTATTTTATTATAAAAATTTTTGCGCGAGATTACTGTTTCTAGAATTAAAACAGTGAAGTCGTTGTATAAAACAAGTAATTTTTTAATATCTTAAAATAAACATCCTGAATTTGAATCGATGGCGGTCATTGATAGGGTTTAGGTAGTCGCCATTGTTTTTTGTCAAAAATCATATTGACATTAATAACGCTTCTCAAAGTACAGCAGACATACTTATTGATTTATAGCGAATTAACGAATTATAGCAATTTAGTGATTTATATTAATTTATTGATTTATAGCGTTTTTAATACTAAATAATATTTTCATCGATCTATCATGACATAATCATATCACAAAAAAATATTTTTATCAGTACAGCTTTAATATTTGCAAAAATATGAATATTTTTGTATGAAATTGCATTATTGTTACTACAAACCAATAAATTCCAAGACATGTGATTTTAAATATCACGTGACTACTCCGCTTTAAAGGTGCATTCGATCCATTGATGATGCAAGCAGACGTGTTGATTGATAAAGGGTTCGTTGCTCAATACTTTTTTGGTGTCGAGCAACACACGGTGTATTTGGCGTATTTTGACACAAAACTTGCTGATGAAGACTTGAAAATCAATTTATTTGTAAGAATTTTGCACCAAAACTTGCATATCGCGCCCATGCTTACGAAAGTACAGATACAAATTTTATTAACGATATATAAATCTCTGTGTGATCTGACCCAAATTAAAAACACTTTCTTGAGATGGATCAATCACTACGCCATTCTCCAGAAATGTCCGATCTAAACCTGATATAACCTAATAAATTAATAAAAAAAAATTATATTAATTAATGTATAAAAGTAAAGAAGTATTTAATATTAAAATTACTTACATCAAATGTAAAATTCCCAAGTATCATTTGCATTTTACCTGACCTACGCATAACTAATCTTCCTATCTGTCCCTCTGGTTTATTATAATTAGTGACATCCCCTGCATTGTCTTGTTCTCTTTCTTTACCTCTTCCTTGTCCTTGTGTCAATGGTGGACCAGCTCCCAATTTATCTGCAACTTTACCTTTTCCTTTGTCAAGATGAGATGACTTATCATTTGACCCACTCATTCTTGAGCATTTAGATGGTTCAAATTCAGGTAAGATAGTAGGTAACTGGAAACACAATAGATGATTTTCCTAATACAAGTAATAAACTATTATTAAACACATTTTAAAATAAAAATAAACAAAGTAATTCCTTGTAACTTACTTCATCAAACTGGATTAGTTTTCTTTTAATTTCTTTCGATTTTTCGTTATCAGTTACATCCTTGCCTAATGGATAAAAAGAAAAGAAAGTTCGTCGACTTCGGTTTCTATCTCTTTCTAAATCAACAAAAATCACGAGCCATTGACTCCATAATGCAACAACTAGAGAATTGCTAATAGAATAAACTATATGTTGTATATAAGTTCATTAATGACCTTACCTTCCAATATACCAGCAGTGTCCTCTTTTTCATGTTCAACTAAAAGCATATCTGGTGCCCATGGATCTTCTCGAAAAGAATCAAAATCCTCAGCATTGTCTGTTCTGCTTTTCCTTTCTTCAATAATTGAAGTACTAAAAACATTTGTGGTGTCCACTTGAGAAGATATGGGTATAATTAATTTGTGATCATCAATTTTACATTATCCAAAAATAATAAGAAATAATATAAGAAATGTAATATGTCTTACATGGTTGAATGTTGGTATTTGAACCAAACGCAAAGGGTCCGGATGCAACCAAATCTGGCATAAATCTGCCACGTCCACGCACTCCTAACAAAATTGATGATATAACAAAAAAATATTGCGTATAAATCAATTTGATATTTAATCTGATCACTTTTTAGTATACCTTTTCTTCGATCTATTCCTTGTCCACTTGAATCTAAACCAGATGTAAATGGTTCATTCTCCTAAAGAATTATTATTTAGTCTCATAAATTATTATTTATAAAAAGGCTAAAATTATCCCATAAGTTGCTCACTTCTATATAAAATAATTCAGGAGTAACTGTATCAGCAGTTATTGTTCTTAAGAGAATTACATGGTATTAGTTGTTGTATTTTACAAACGCCTTTAATTACATTATGCTTACGGTTGGGGACGCCTATGTGCTTCAGGTACTGTTGGAACAAATATTTTCTTTTGTGTTCCACGTAATGTTACTCTTGAGGACGTTGATAGAAAGTAATGTCCAGTTGGAGCAGTTCTCACTGAAGCCAATCTCCCTGGAGCTGGAAGATCATGCGATAAGGAACCAAATCGTCTTCCGCTTGAAATTGAAGCCAATGAAGGAGTAGGTGAAGGTGCCCTACTTAGTTGCAGAGAAATTGGGCGATTTATTTCTGGCTCTAAATCCATATTAATATCTGATGAAAGTGGTCTTAATTGTTCAGGAGTTCTATTTATCTCTAAATCTCCGTCTTCTATAGAAGCAGAGAGTAGCACCTGATTGTCTTTCTGCAGAAGTTCTAGATTGAGTGGTGCTTCTGGCACCTCTTGGCCGTCCTCGTCCTCTCTTGGGTGTGGTTTGACTTTCAATTGCTTCGTCTGCCATTATTTATAATATTTTTTTTTTCTTTGATATACCACCCAGGATAGATGAGATGATTTCAACTCAGTATGACGTTCATTTGTCACTGGTCACGTGATGGTGTGAACAGCAGATCTAAAAATACGAGTAAAGGAAAAGCTGTAGACGAATTTAATAGAACGTGCAAATAAAAAACAAGAAGAATGGGACGAAATTCAAAGAAATGCTTCAAGGTGACTAAAATTTAATAAAACGTTTAATAACGATTTTCTTACGTACAATAACTCATTTTATAATTTTGAATTATTTAGATGAATTATTGATATAATAGCATTCCGACCATGTATTTCTATGGTGACTTGATTCTTACATATATGAAGATGGTATTCAAGATGCTTACATGGATGATCAATTTGCCTTGGCTAGGTATACTGAGACTTTCTTTTAACGAATTATTTAAAAAAAATTACACGTCAAAAATCCAGTGTTTTAATTATATATATTTATTTTACTGTTAGAATTCTTGCTATAGTAATTTACTTTTAACTACCACTAACTTTATTTATTACGCATTTTCATTTAAAACAATAATGTACGCAAGCCAAATAACAATATCTTCGCTTCCGTACAAACTTAAATGACCCCTTCACCAACTACAACTTCCCTCGTTAATTTAACTCCGGATGAAAAACGGAACCTTATTTTTAATGTAAATGATGCCTTTGAGGTTCCAATCGAAGATTTCGATAACAACTGGTGGCCTTTTGTTACGAATATTTGGACGCAATACAATTCATGGAAGCTCCTAAATGGTGATCACTTATGAAACATCGAGAGTCAAGTAAACGTCAAGACGAAAATATTGCAAACAACAAACGTAGAAAGGCATCAATGGTATTTGCCAAGCAAAAATCACGATTACATACTTGATCTCTTCGAACACTATCAGAATCGAACGTTATAATGAATCTCCCAATCATACATACGACATAAGAGATAACGATAGAATCAAACGTTCTCAGGCTGTTTGAAAAAGAGGCGAATAAAAACTATTCTGCGCCTGCAATTACTGCTGCTGTCAAAGAGTATGCGACGGATAAATTAGGTCTTGGTTCGAGTGTATGTGATCTGAAGCGAAAGGAAGTAGCAAATATAAGGTATAAACTTCGTGGTCCCTTGGAAGCCCATCTTCTTGGTAGTCACGTTTTGAAAACAGATATTACAGAAACGGTATCATACTTAACAAGTCAAGGGTATCATGTCGAAAGCTCAGCGTTCTACGAAAGGCATCGTATTTGCCCACCCAGAACAAATAACAAAGCTTCAACGCTACGGTTGGTTAACACTCATTGACTCTACTCATAAAACAAACCGACTTTTTACTTTGTACATCCGAGATGGTTATGGATGTTGGGATGCTGGTGC
>NQWY01025500.1:0-10733 GCA_019425655.1 Rhizophagus prolifer | reverse complement strand
AATACGGAACTTTAACAATAATCGCACAATTTTTATATCCTAACTTTTTTATTGCACGAAAATTGAACGGTTTCTGTATACTTAATTTAAGCTTTATTTTCAATTGTATAAAAGTCGCACACTTTTAGTACGCTATAAAATCGGCATAGCCATTTTTATCCAAAAAACTGCAAAAATTGTATAATTTTCGCACAGACTTGAACAAATATTGCACAAATATTGGATAATCTTTATTCATAGGGCCGTACTACCGTGCGACACAGTACTAATTACTATATACTCAATCGTTACATAGAATTGTATCATTTTACATTTGACCATTATCATCTACAGTGCAATATATAATTAGAATATTTTTTTTGTTTGGTTTTTCTTTCTACACTAAAAAAAATCTAAAAATAACCTTCAATCTAACTTAAAAAAAATAACAAATTCAATAATCAGCTGATCGAATTGTGAACGCAGACGTATCACATGTTGCATGTTACACATTTCAAAATTATTGTACACGGCAATTATATAGTTTATTTAAGAGTGAGTATTTCTAATAGTGATCGACTAGAAATTAAGAGTTGCCTGAAGTTTTTTCATTGTCTATCTAGGCATTAGGCAAAATCCGGATGTTAATCTGCATCCGAAATTTCACGGATTATCCGAATTTTTACGGATTTATCCTTAATTTTTGGGAAAAAATATCAGAACACTAGTTTCCATCTAATTTTCTTTATTTTTGTAGGGAATGACCTTAGAGACCAAGGGAATAAGTATATATGACCCGGATTAGCCGAAGGTCAGGTCAAAAGTTCATGACCAGACCCAGATTTTTAGCACGGTTAGATTCGCAGTACCTGACCTGAGTAAAATTTTTTATCTTTATATGGAACTTTGTTGTCATTTGATAAAAAATCTATGAGAGTTCTATTTTTTTCTATAAAATTATAAGGATTAGATCATATTTTAAGCATCAAACTAACTATACTGAATTCCTTGGTTGGATATGATCATCCATATCAATAAGAAATTAATTCAAATTAAGTTAATTTCACAAATTTTTCGGCATTCTTTTTTTTATGCTAAACTAAACCAAACATTTCATTTAGTTTGTGCTTTTTTATTTTCATCACAAAATTCGTTCTTTTAACTATAAATAAACAATGCTTTCATTCGCTGCATATCATTTGTTTTTACATACAAGAGATAGAGAATTTTTATATATATAGATGATGTCTTTTCATCAATTCTTCAGTTGACTGCTAATCTACCAACACAAATGGCATCAGGAGTTATACATATTATAAGTAAATTATTGAATCCTATACCCCAATATGTATTAGGTTGTTTGCCATCGATAGCAATCATAGGTGCGTCACCAAAAAATAAGTTTTCAGAAAAGTTGACATGGGTATTGAGGTGCTTTGGTTGTCCATTCACGGGGTTGCTCTATTCCTGCACCGTCCCCGTTGGGGAAGATGGAGAATATCTCTGCATTTTTTGGCTCTCATCAAAATATTTTATGAAACAAAATGACGGAGAAAAACAAAATGACGGAGAAGAACAAAATGATGGAGAACAACAACAACAACTACTTGACCACAGACCTGTCGGAATTTACACTATGTCAGTAAACAAAGAAAAGGCTGAAAATAAAAATATAAGGGCATATATGGCACGATGCACAGCAAAAGCGTCTGTGCTGGAAAGATTATCATCATTAGTGTCAGTATATTACATAGCAATTGGTGTAATCGTAACGATATCAAGGACGACAGGAGAGTTTAATAATAATTGTAAAGATTGGCCATATATACCATTGTTATTATCCTGGACAATTCCAGCAGTTTTCAAGAGAGCATTCTCAGGAACCCTCGTAGTTAAAGACCCTAATGATGAATTTGAGTTGCTAAATAAACATATATTTATGAAACAGGAAAATGAGAGCTTTAAAAAGCATAAACGTTTTACCGTTACACTAGTTGCTTTTGTATCAATAGTATACCCTTGGATAGCAGTATTCTTAGCGTACTACACACCTCCAGTTGGGTACTACTGTCGGAGTAAATATCTAACAATATTTTGTTCCGTATGGTCACTTAACAGTTTTTTGGCATATATAAATCACTTGCGTAAAGAAAAGGACGTGGAGGGTAATTCATATATTCATATTTGGTTTTCCATTTGTGGTTTTATATTAGTATTTCTTTTGTTTGTTCTGGCCTTGTTAACCAATAATGTCGAATGGTGGAGTATGTTCAATGATCCCAATTGCGATACGTCCTGTACGAACTAAATTTTTAATTAAGGGTCGAAAATCTTTTTATGAAATGTCAGATTTAAAAACGTGAAACAAGTTATTTTGAGAAATTATATTATATAAGCTATGTAATAAAATTTTTTTTTTTCTTTTTTTAAATCTTCAATTTATTTTTATTGTTATTTTATCATATATTAAATAAAGATCATATAATTATTAAAAATAATTAATAACATTTCATTTTTGATCAAATTGAAATCAATCTCGTCGAAATTGGAATTAAAACCGAAATCTGAGGTAACCGTGACCGTTGAACGTCTGAAGCAGGCGTCGTCACAGTTCTAGTGTTATATTTAATGATTTATTTTTTTCGTTTATTATCCGATGACGCAATATTTTCGCGTTGATCAGAAATTTCGTTCTCCCTACTTTTGCATTGTTTTTTAAGTGTATCAGAATAAGAAAAAAAGGTTGATTATCCATTTTCATATCTTTAGGTTTTTAAGCCCTATTATATGAGAAACCCATCTCTAGACTAAACCTCTTAAGATATATTTTGTAAATTTAATAATAGTTTTAAAGTAATAGTATTTATTTATAGTAAGCAGGCACAAGTTTAACAATAACATCAAAATAATAAATAATATAGTAAACACCTTTTCACGTGTATATAAAGTCACGTGTGGGACAGACGAGCATTGCATGGTTTTGCGTAATATGTAAAAGTCCTCCGCTCCGCTTCGGACAATAAAATCATGTACTTATATAATTTCGGAGTTTAGTGAGTGTATATAATAGAATGTAGGAGTGATCTAATGGCCGGAGGTAAAGTCACTGTTTCAAAATAAAAAGGCAGTATGCAATTAAATAGTTATTTCAGTTTAAAAGTTTAATAAAATTAACTTCGAGCCCTTCGAGCCCAAGAAAGTAACAAGTAATTCAAGATATTACGAACATTCTACAAAACATCGATAGCAGATAGTAGGTAAAGTAATAAGAATAACTGCGGGTTCTTGAGTCAGTTACACAGAACCATCAGGAATTTTTATAACAAGCAAAAATATCGTTAATATTTAGGAAGTAAGCTAGATAAAAACAAAGATTGGGTAAATAAAAAGAATGCTTTAAATGTTTAAAAAAATACTAAATACTGCGGTCGTGTGGGTAAATCATAAATGTGACGTAATTAATATATAATTATCATATGTAAACAAACGAATAAGTTTCACGTGAACAGGGAGTGACCGGTTATTGCCGTAATGTAATTATTTAATACCAAAGTACCAAATTAATATATATTATATACTATAACCCAAGAATGCCGATCTAAATTCGGCAATCCGATAATTGTATCCGTTTATAAGAATACGTATAATTGAGGGATGGATTAGTGGAAAAATCAATAACGAAAATAAAATTATTTAGGTAAAAAGCATTACGCCAAAATTTCTTGAATAGATACAAAAATTTTATAACCTTTTATTATTAAATTCTTAAATAGGAATTATACAATAATGAAATTTTTTGGTGATGATAAACTTGGAAAATCTTAGCTTATTTAATTTTTTTTATTAATAAAATGATAAACAAATAATCCAAACACCTCTACTTTTAGCAATATTTTTGTTATGAATATTTTGTAAAATATTTCTATGCAGAATACACTTGTGTAATTCTTAGAATTTCGAAATTGTAAGTGTAATGTAATTTCATTAACACAAGAAAAACGTTGTAACGTTCGAAGTGTTGTTTTAGATGCACATTTAAGTAAACATGATAAGTGAATCAAACCCAAACAATTTTGTGTTTTACTTAAATGTATCAAAAAACGTTTGACTTTTGTAGTAATTATATTGCTCTTCGGAATATCATTTTTAATTATAAGTTAATTTGTTACCTTTGTTGGAAATAAATGATACCAGTGTTTCTTTAAACATGTATGTCATATATTCTAGTTGTGAACAAAAAATTGGTTTTAAATGTCAATATTGCGTATACAAATTACTCCATCAGAATTGGACTAGTGGAAATAAATATATTGACAAGTTTATCAAAGAGGATATCATATATAACATATGTTCTAGTTGTAAACGACAAAAAATTGGTCTTAAATGTCAATATTGTGTTGACGAATTACTCCACCAAAATTGGACTAGTGGAAATAAATATATTGACAAGTTTATCAAAGAGAGTCAATTAGAAAAAAGTGGTATTTTTTCTAATGTTATAGAATGGATTCCTCATAAAAGATTAAGAAATATTAAATATCTAGCTCATGGCGGCTTTAGTACTGTTTATAAGGCAATTTGGTTAGATGGATATATAACTTTGGGTAATAGTGTCAAAAGGTATCGCAATTTTCTCAATAATGAGGATTTTGAAATTGCAAAAGAAAAAAGTGTTAAGTCACCACTTAACGAAAATGAAAAAGAGGGACTTCATGTTGCATTAAAAAATTTAAATAATTCATCAAATGTTAATGATGATTTTTTAAATGAAGTAAGTTATTTCATTTTTCAAAAAAAATTATATACTGTACACTATACTGTACACTATTTATTTAATGAAATTACCATTTACATTTTAGTTGAAAAATCATTTAGAGTGTTCAAAACTCAATATTGGATCAATCATACGCATATTTGGTATAACCCAAGATCCAGAAACATCGAATTATATGTTAGTAGTGGAATTAGTTGACGGAGGAAATTTAAGATCTAATTTATTAACAAAAAAATATAATCCTTTTGAAAAATATTTAGATTTAACGTATATCGCAAGAGCACTTTTAACTTTACATGAGTGTAATTTAGTTCATGGTGATTTACATAGTGGAAATATACTTTTAGATTATACTGATTCCAAATATATAAGTGATTTTGGATTAAGTAAACCAGCAGTAAATGAAACAGATTCAAATGAAATTTATGGAGTAATACCTTATATGGCTCCAGAGGTATTACGTGGGGAACCATATACAAAAGCCGCTGATATTTATTCCTTTGGAATTATTATGTGGGAATTTATATCTGGTATCCCTGCTTTTAATAATAGATCTCATGATTTTAACCTTTCTTTAGATATTTGTAAAGGTTTGAGACCAAAAATTATTGAAGGCACATTACCTGTATATACAAGATTAATGAAGAGATGTTGGGATTCAGATCCTAATAAAAGACCAACAGCCGATGAATTGTATCAAATTCTTTCTTTTTGGTATAATTATTATCCGAAAACTTTTGTATCTGATAGAATACCTGTTCCTAGTAAGTTAAAAAAAATTTTAATTCATCCAATAATTTGTAATATTGACTATTACAAAAAGGTTATTGGTATTTACTCAAACTTTTTATTCAGGCGATGAACAAATTATCAAGAATCATCCATTATCTTATTACACAAGCAGAAAAATCTATTATTCTGCAAAGCTAAATGAAGAATTAAGCTCTAAGTTTGTAATAGATGAAAGAAAAGAAATTAATAATGAAACAACATTATTAAGCGAAAGTTATGGTATCAATTGTTCATATTTTTTTTCTGGAATTTTTATATACAAGCATAATTCTAATTTGTTACTATTTTATATTTATTAGAAAGCTGTAAAATTCCTGATTCAAGAACAAGCAATTGAATATATTGTATTTGTAAATATTATTTTTTTTTATCGTTGATTTTTGCAAAATGCGGTGCATTCGCGCGGGCAGATAAAAATTCTTCATAAATCATAACCCTTTGTTACATACAATTCTAAATTCTTAAATAAGGGGAAGCTTTTTGGTAATAGCAAACCTGCAAAATCTTCGATTTATTTTCTTTTAATTTATTTCCCACTTCTAGTAGGTAGCTAACATCAAAGTACAATATTTTTTTTCCCCAATTTTAGATATTTGACAATAAATCAACAAATTTCCGAGATAGTCAAAAATAGTATCTGATGTGGTATTAATAGGCCATTTAATGCAAGTTCCAACATTATATTTATTTTTTACACTATAAGTAAATTTCTATAGCTAATTTGTTTTTGTTACTAACTAAAGATTCTAATCTTTTTCTAAAAATGTTATCCAAATAAATTAACCAACATATTGTATAGTATCTGCGAAACCTTAAAATAACCTAATACATTATAAATAAAATATCGCATAAAATTGCTTTAATATTTTAAGCTATATGAATCAAATAAAGTTCTTAATCCTAAATATATGTAATATTGAAAATAATTACTTATTTGATAATTATCATTATTATCACCCGGAAAGATATCCTTAACATGTCGTTCAGTTATAACAATTTGCTTGTAATTTTTAATATATTAATAAAATAATAAAAAAAATTAAAATTGTCTTTTATATGATTAATGACATGAAATGATAATGATGTTAATTAATGAAACGATCAAAAAAATATAAAATCAATAAAGTATAAAGACAGAATTACTATTAAAGACGAAAATTTATCCATTAATGGGTATAAAGAAAATAATTATCACTTTTGAGGGTTAACTTACCAAATTATTCCTGATTCATATGTCTCAATTATTTTATTTAATTGATAATCTCATTATATTGTTAGTTCGAAGTGTAACGAAGGACTATATAATTCTAGCAAAAAGTGATAATTTATCCCGATGTCCGTCCGGCGCGTGATGGCGTGATGCTGTACAACAATAAAACCTTAAACGACTTAATAACAGTTTCTGTTTCCTAATGATACATACATATATTTACATACACATATGTAAATAAATTGAATAATTAAATATATCCAAAAATATGAAAAATGCACAAATTTGCTACGTGTTATGTTAAATACCAACAATATAATAACGTTCTGATATTGAGGATATGAAAGTTAGAGGAGATGCGTTAAATGTGAACTGATTTGCTTTTTTTTCATAAATCTCCGTCTTAAATTTACCATCATCAACAGAAAATTTTATTCTTAAATGTTATAATTTTTTTTATAATTTTTTTTTTAAGATTTTAATGGGTATAACTTCTTTGCAGAAACCCGGCTTAATCGTTAAATCTTCATAAATTAGTAGTAATAATTAGCGTAAGTGAAAATAGTCACGAATTGTAAAAATTCGCTACGGTTTTACGACTAACTAGTTTCGAAATCTTATAAAATTATAATATTCGTCTTAAAAATAGTGAATATAATTGGAAAAATTAGTGCGGAACATATTTGCGATATATTAAGAGACAGTTAACGATGTATTGGCCAATGTTTAAAGATGAAAGAGGAGTAGTCCTCAAAACCAAAAGAAGAAACACTGTAAGGAGTAACACCCCGGGGAGTCAAGAATCGCCACGGGCCCACACCTCGGTCGGCAAAAGATCTAATTAAATAGAACATTCTATTAGATAGTTTAACGAAATGGTTGGTACCATGAAGAAATAAACAGGAGAAGAAGAAAAAATTAAAGTAGTAAAAACATAAAGGGAATTATAAAATGTGTTACTATGTAAAATTTGAAGATGTAAAACGAATAAAAGCCAAATCTTGCTCAGTTATGTATGATTTATAGTTGAATCCTAAGTCACGTAATCTGTGTATGTAGAGTCGGAGGAATTTTGATTTTGTCTTTTCCGATAATTTTTAAAGGAGGCTTTCGTTATGTTATTTTCACATTTCCATCTCTTCCATTCGGCATTGCGTGCTTTCCATATTTCTTCTTAAATATCTAGATGAAGATTATAGACAAAGGTTAAGAAGAGTTTCTTTACTGTCTTGAGCCTTTGTATATGTACGGTAAAAGTGTTTTCCAGTTTCACCGCAATGTCAGTAACTATAAAGTAATATAATATATAAAGGTTTATTATCGCTAACATTTAAATTTGATACCGGTCGTTGAGTCCACTTGAAGATTTTTGAATAATTCATTGTATCAGGAACCATCGTAGAAAATTGATCCGCTTCTTGGCTCAGTAACTGTATCAGTAAAGGGCAATGTTTTTTAAAATCATGTATAAAATTTTAATGACTTCCGGGCACGACCAAATATGGTCGTTGGATTCTGTATCTGCATTACACAACAAACATGTAGTTCGGTTGCGGAGGAGATCAGGGTAATTAGTACGTTGTAGTATGTCCAATTAAAGGTAGCGGTTTTCACTTTCCAGCTATAATGATCGTTAATCTGAGACTAGTATGTTGATCCAGTGAATTGTATTCCATCCACTGTTGGATTTCCAATCGATAAGGTTATTGATGTGTGCTTCTTTTATAGGTTCCGAATGTTTGTGCGCGAGATGATGTTGAAATCGTTGGAAATCAGTAACCTGCTGTTTGACTGATTTGCGGATATTACGGTCGATAGGTCTATATCCAAAAAAGTTTGATATCTTCTAAATTAGTATATTAAATACTGATCATATTGTTGAACGAATGACGTTATTTATCTGCTAGGTCGTTAAAAGCGTCTCCCGAATGCGCTTTCACTTTATGTAAAGATACTGATAAATTTAAATTTTTAATAATATTTTTGATTGCGGACTAAAGGATATGATTGTTCGCCTTACAAAAATGTCATGGCGTTAATTTGTTATTATAGACATTATTAAGCGTATCAATAATACATTGAGAGTCTAAATATATATCAATGATCGAGTTATTCAGTTAGGACACGGTTAACAAAGCCATTGTTTCCGCCTTGGTTGATGATGCGAAATTTTTTGTGGTCCTGCTGAAATTGATCAAAACATTGGCTGGGTCATTGATAAGCTATCCAACCCATTGAAGTATTATTAGTATCCTGATTAATTATGAGTGAGCACATCTGCTGTGTAGAAATAATTTTAGTAAGAGGGGATATGGGTTCAGCAATGTCTTATAATCAAATGTCTAATGTTCGTTCTATATATATAGCATAGGTGGCGAAGACGTTTTAAACAAAATTTTTCCATAATGCGATCCAGGAATTTTTACTTGGCAGCGAAATTCTTGGAACCGAGTGCCGTTTAACATATGAGTTCTGGATAATCGGTGTATCTATTAATTGTGAAATTTAAATGTAACTTGATATTTGCTTTTAGAAAATTGTACCATTGAGGGATAAAGATGATTCAGTATTTTTTTTAATTTTTGTGAAAGTGATTTAATTTTATAAACGTGATTACTATTTTAGCATTTGATGTTTTGAGTTTGGTGATTTATAATTAATATTTTTTTCTCAAATTAATCATAAAACGAAGAAAAAATGATATTATGTTGCGAAAGTTAACGCATTATTACAATAAACTCATTCGTTATTATTAATTATATACTGTAGTACATTATTAAGAAATAATATGCAAATAAATGCATTTTATTACAAATGCAAATTACTGGCGAAATTCAGTACCATCTCGTGAAGGTACTGCAATGTTTTTCGTTAATCTATCCAGACTTTTTGTCTTTCGGTGTCTCACGAATAATTGATGGCGAAAGCATGTCTGATAAAATACACAAATAATGCATGAATTTTGAGCCCAATATTAGTAGCGTTTAACCGCCGGCTTGACACGTGAGCCGTTGTAGACTCGTCCACAAAAGCGATAATTTCTTCTTTTCGTAAAGAGGTCGTTATTAAGTTCCTATCTAATTAAAAAAAACTTTTTTTTATGTATATACAAGTAAATAATGTATGTTTTACTTATGATAACGATAAGAGTAAAAAAGGAAAAAAAGTCAAAATGTTTCATTTTAACCCAAAAAAATGACTTAATATGAATATTTTTCAAATAAAAAAAAATGAATAATGAAAATGAACAACATGCAATTGAACAACAATAATTTGTTGATTAAAACCAAAAAACTGACAACTTTTTTGGTCGTAGATCAATATTTGGATTTTCATTCCTGTTTGAAAAAAGTATTGTATTGGTTACGCTTTTGCGCTTTGCATTTGTATATCCTATTCTATTATTTTGCCACCTCATAATCTTTGGAATTTCGTGTTACAGTATTTTGCACTTCCGCAGTTAATTTTTTGATGTACATAACACAGCCGAAAATTGGGATATGTAATTTTTAATTGAAAAAAGTACGACATATATATACAGAATCTGTGTCATGCAGTGCACTAATTATTAGTAATCATGCATTAACGAATCATTATTTGCCCAGTATTCTTTATAGTATTATCTACTGCTACTGCGCTAAAAATATGTAAATTAAAATATTTTTTATTGTAGAAGAGATCAAATTCTTTAAAAATTTGGGAAGGATTTTTTTTTTCAGAGCCGGATACATAATCCAATTGGGTATTACAATAACGTGATTTTCTCAATTAAATCACGTTACATGTATAACACGTGACCGTTACATATCTGACTTACTATTTATATGTCGGACCGATTCCTTTTTTAATTCTGCACAAATTTTTTTTTAGCTCTCTATTTACAATTATTCCATTAATCTGAGTTTATCTATAGATTGTAAAAAAGTCTTGTTCATGGATTCTTTTGGGCTAATTAAGCCATCAGATGCTAAATGTAAA
>NQWY01025484.1:0-12587 GCA_019425655.1 Rhizophagus prolifer | reverse complement strand
CTGTACTTGAATATTTCTTTCTCCATTTCATGATTTCCACTTGGTGTTATCAATCCTCTGTCAAAACTTCTAGTTTTCTGATAGAAATATTCACAATATGATGATTTATCTAAGATAATTATGTCTTCATCTTCAAAAGTAACAATTCTTCTATTTATCTCTTCAACTACTTGTTTCCTGAACAACCATTCATATTCTTTGGTTGGTTCCTTAAATCTTTCATCATCTTGTCTTCTTCTTTTAAACGTATTGAATTTTACTTTCTTTTCCTGATTTTCTAATTCTTCAATTATCTTCTTTACTACTGTAGATTTTCCTATGCCATCTACTTCATCTATAATTATTACTTGAGGCTTACTTTCTCTTTTCAATCTTTGTAGAATTTCTTTTCCACTTTCGTTATCTAAATTTAACAATATTGCTTCTTTATCACTATAATATTCTATATTTTCCCATTTTCTATTCTTCGCATTTTTATCATTATACCATTTTCCTTTTATCTTTACATATCTTTTTCTATTAACCTTTGGTTTCAACATATTAACCTCCTCTTCATTAATCTTAGATGTATGACTTCAAACTCATACTGTTGCAATTCCATTACCCATCTGGCTCTTCTTCCCTTCGGAACTTTTGCATTCATTAATCCCTTTAACGCTGCATGATCAGTTATTATCTTAAACTTTCTTCCTATCAGAAATTTATGAAAATGCTGTACTGCCCATATAACTGCTAAACATTTCTGTTCTGTTATTGGATAATTTTTCTCTACTTGCGTTAAGCTTCTACTTGCATATGCTATTACCCTTTCTTTTCCATTTTCATCTTTTTGTCCTAGTACTGCTCCTAATCCTTCCTCTGAAGCATCAGTCATTAATAAAAATTCTTTTCCTAAATCTGGATGTACCAATACTGGATATTCTATTAATTTTCTCTTGAGTTCTTCGAATGCTTCCTGCTGCTTCTTTTCCTATTTGAACTCTACATCCTTTTTAACTAAATTGGAGATTGGTTTCAATATCTTTGAAAAATCTTTTACAAATTTCCTATAATAGGAACACAATCCCAAAAATGATCTTACTTCTTTAACATTTCTCGGTTCTTTCATTTTCTGATTTTATCAATTTTCTTTTCCTCTGGTTTTAATCCATCTCTCCCAACCATGTGGCCTAAGAATTCTATATTTCTCTCACCAAACTTACATTTCTTGAGTTTTAATATTAAATTCGCTTTTCTCAACTTTTGCAATACTTTTTCTAAATGTTCCATATGTTCCTCAAAACCTTTCGAATAGATCATTATGTCATCTATGTATACCACTACAAATTCCCCTATATATTCACTTAACACATCATCCATTAATCTTTGAAACGTTCCCGGTGCATTCTTCAATCCATATGGCATCACGTTATATTCATATAATCCCTTTGAACATATAAATGCTGTCTTCTCTTTATCTTCTTCTGTCATTTCTATTTGATGAAAACCTGCTGCCAAATCTAAACTAGTAAACCATCTGGCTGTTCTATATTTTTCTAATAGCTCATCTATCCTTAATAACGGATATGCATCAGTTATTGTTATCACGTTCAATTTTCTATAGTCAACACAAAATCTGTAATTTCCACTTTTCTTTCTTGCTAATGTAACTGGTGATGCCCAAGGGCTTTTTGATGGTCTGATTCTACCTAGCTTTAACATATGTTCCACTTCATTCTTAATGAACTTTTCCTTTTCCTCCGTTTCTTTATATCTTCTCTGCATTATTAGTTCTTGCCCTTCTTTGATTACAATTTCATGTTTCACATAATTTATTCTATTTTCTTTTTCCTCATCATACTCAAATATATCCTTATACTCATCAGCAAATTTTATAAGTGTTGTTTTACTTATAAAATGTATTGATTAACATTAAGCAGTTGTTCAATATAATACACCCTATTGTTTAATGCCGTATACTGTAATGATTAACACAAAGTATTGTTATACGCATATAATTACATAAGGTATTTCATGTTGTTTAATACCAATGTAATTCAATATGATATTCTACATAGTTTAATGCTATCGTTTAATACAAACAATACCAAATGTTGTTTTACTAAGTTAGTATCATAAAAATATGCAGTTTTTATTACCATTTATTAACAGTTTACGCATTTTCCAATACAAATTTAGGTTAACATGTTGTTTAATGCCATTAATAAATGCAAATAAATGCATAGTATTATTATACACTAGTTTTTATTACCGTATTTTTAGTACTAGACGTAGTTCAAATATATTACAGTGTCGCTATACTAAACTAACACATATAAATACAGTGTGTTGTTATACTAAATATAAATATTTAAAACATAAATACATTGACAAAGTATTCATTTTGGCATTCTGCACGTTGAATTATTTGGACTAACTCGACTATTGATTCCACAGGTATAAAATTATATTCGTCTGTAAGTTTTAATAATGGACAATCATACTTATATAAATGACATCGATCACTATAACAAAAATCATACCATCTTACTAGCGCAAGATCGAATGATGCATAATTTTTAATTGCAATGTTAACCAACATAAGTATCTAAAAAAACAACTAATGAAATAGTTGATTTATTTGACTTAGGTAATGTACGATTAAATGATGGAATAAATAATACCTTTTCAAAACATGTTCCTTTATTGATATCATAATCTTCAGCTTCTTCAACATTCATATTAATCGACACATTACTAAATTCTGGTTCATTAAAGTACATGCTAACTGCTTGAATACAATCTTCACTAGCAGCCATATTTGTATAACTATACCAAGAAATAACTGTATTATTAGCAATTACTATCTCCTCATTTAAATCATCATCTAGATCAAAAAACTCATTCAAAACTATAAGAAAATGGTTTAACGCCAATAAAGCTTCAGAAGCAAGACTATTTTTTTCTTTATAACTATCAAAAAACTCATCAAAATTTTCCAATGCAAATTTTCCCAATAATCCTTTTAATGATATGACTTTTTGTGTTTTTTTTTGTTTAGTTCGACGTATTAAATGTTTTAACGTTGATTTGTGTTGAACCTATAAAATAATTAGTTTTAAAATAAGACATCATCAAAAAAAAGAATTTGAAAAAACATTATACTAACTGTATTAATAATTTGACCCATTGCTTCACGCTTGTTACTTGATCTATATGAGATTTTGACATAATCTTTATGCAAAAACTCGTACGTTTCTGTTGTGAAACTGTTAATTGCGCCAAACTCTTCAATTGAATTAATGATGTGATACATCCAATTGTGTAGTTTGGGCAATTTAAGTCCAGATCGAGAATATTGTTGGAATAGTTTTACAAATACTGTTGTCCAATCTGTTATTAATTTCTAAATAAATAAAAATATGTATCAAGTAGTTGGTATATGATTAATTAAAATATAACTTAAAAAAAAAATTACTTTAAATTCCAAAAGTTCCGATTCCAGAAAGTGTTCTTTTTGGCCAAATAAATACATTTTATTCCACCGATAATATACATTAACTAATGAATCATCTTGTTTTTTAGCATTTCGTTCTGTGCTGTACTTTATTATTAACCCTTCAATTACGAAAAGAAATACTTTCATCATATTACGATATTCATTTGCTGTAAAATGCTTAATATTTTCTAAGTCATGTTTGAAAATTTTAAGTTCTGGGAATCTAGGAATAGTGGCTAAACGTTTATCAAGCTCGTCAACTGCCACTTGTCCACATAGATTTTTCAACATTTCTCGCGTATAAATTACTTGATATTTATACAAACCTAAGTCAAGATGATGCATCCTGTCTGGGTATGTTGCTAAATATATATTAAGTTGACTAAAAGACACAAGTAAAACGATGGTCAACCGGCATGATTGCCGGTTGGGGTATATTTGTCAATCCGGACCTTTAATATGTAAAATAGAAAGCAATCGGCATCAAGTACAAATCGGGTATGAATCGGAAGTATGCTGATTATTGTTTACAGTAAATAAAGCAATCTTCCGATTTGTATCTATTTACACATTTGCACAGGTAACAACCGGCATGATTGCCGGTTGGGGTATATTTGTCAATCTGGACCTTTAATATGTGAAAATAGAGAGTAATCGGTATCATGTGATAAATCCAGCCAAAATTCAGAAATTTTTAAAGTTTATAGACTTTTAATCTTTTTTTAAAGTAATAAAGTTTAGACTTTTTATAGTTTAGACTTAATCATTTATTTTTAAAGTTTAAACTTTTTATTTATAATCTAGACTTCATTAGTCATTTTAAAGTTTAAACTTTTTATTTATAAAGTTTATTTTCTTTAATAAACGAAACATTTTAGCAGAATAATTTTAATTTTTTCGCAATGCCTTTTAACTGCTAAAAGAAACAATTTTTTTCTTAAAGAAATAATCTGTTAAAGATGCCAAAAAAAAAAAATTGATATTTTTTAGCTTTGAAGTCATTTAGATAAGTCATCAGACTTCAACCTGATAGTTCGCTTCCGGATTCTATGGATGGACGAAGTTGGTAAGTTCGTCCAACTTGCGCATCTTAATAATCTGCAACATGCATATAGCCATATTGGAATAAAAAAAATATTTTTTACGGTTTCTATTTCTTTATTGAATTTCATAACCTGTCGACAAATACTAACAGGTGGATGTTTTCGACAATAAACATAAGATAAAGGAAATCTCACAATCTATCGAATAAAATTAATAGAGTATTAATAGTCTCTTTAAGATATATACTACTAATAAAATCTGGATAATTTTGTATACTTGTATAATAAAAATCCGCCAGAATCAACCACCCTGGTAAAAAAATATATAACAAACTGATTTTAGTCGTATGTTAAATTTATTACCCAAACTGTTAACAGCAAAAATAATTTATGCGCTGGAAAACTGGGTGGAAAAGATAAGTAAAGAGAAGAAAAGGGCGATAAAGAGAGAAAGGATAATTTAAGTTAAAAGAAGTATATTTATATCGGTTACTGTCTCCTATCATCGGTAAAAAAAGAAAAGTGGTGGAAGCTTCTGAAAAAGTGGAATTTAAAAGAAAGCAGCAGCATATAATCCGCAATGCTTTTTTAAACTTCAAGATTTCTTCGTTCATTCACATTATATCCTTTCACCCTTTCACATTCTTTCATCCCGCCCTTCCTTTCCTCCGGTGGTTTTAACTCCTCAACGAAACGTTAGACGAATTATTACTTCAAATATCTTTGGAGACTAGACGCTAGTTTTTCTAATCATTGGACGCGGTAGGGATTTTATTTCTTTGGATGCATAAATTAACGAACGTTTGCAATGAAACGTTAACATTTCTTTTTTTTTAGACAGGATGCATATGTGTGAATTACTAATGGATTCGGGTTCAAGATCACTAGAACGCCGAAGATGGTAAGTTTCGCAACAGATGTTGCGAAACTTCTTTTTTATTTTATTTTATTTTAAATGGAAACGTTAACATATGTTTCTTTTTTTTTTCTTTTGTAGGTTCCGGACTTTTGGGTTAATGGGAAAATTAAATGGACAAATGGTAAGTTTCGCAACGCTTATTACGAAACTTAATTTTTTATTTTTATTAATAAGAAACGTCAACTAACGTTTCTTTAGTTTTTTTGTAGATTTCGGTTTTGAAACGTGCTGAGAATGCTTGAAATGTAACTGAAGTTTCGCAACATCTCGTTGCATAACTTTATTTTTTTTATTTTTTGTTTAATTAATGTTTCTAATTTCTGATTTTCGGGTTTAAGGAACTGAAATGGTAAGTTTCGCTGCGAAACTTCAAATTTTTTTTAGAAATTTTATCCAATGAATATTTACTTACGTTCATTTTTTTTAAGGCTTTGGGTTCAAGAGCAATTTCGAAGGTAATAATTAACTTCGAAATTTCTGGTCCAGAAGGTAACACTTCGAAATTCTTAGATATAGTAAGCCAAAGGTCTCTCATTTCGAAGGTAAGACCTCTTTTTTTCTTTTTCTTTTGGATTTCTTTTGATGAACGTTTAATAACGCGTTTATTTTCATTTTTTTGGACCAGAATGCCACTGGCTCTATTTCCGGAGGTAATAACTTCAGAATAATTTTCTATTTAATGATTTTATTTTAACGAACGTTAACTAACGTTCTTATTTTTTGTAGGTTTAGAATACCAAAGGGATGGTCCCGGGCTCAATTTTGAAGGTAAAACCTTCGAAAAAAAAATCTTTTTATTAATTTTTAATGAACCTTAGTAACATTAACACTAACGTTCATTTTTATTTTTTGTAGAATGGATGGTTCCAGACCCACATTTCAAAGGTAAAGCTTTCGAAATGATTATTTTTTATTTATTAGCGAAACATTATTCTAACATTTCGATTTATCATTTTTTTTTTGTAGGTTTGCAACTTTCCGGATGCTACCTGTACATAATTTCAGAGGTACTTATCCTCGAAAATTTTAAAATTTATTTTTTTTATTAATCTTGTTTGACTGTACTTTGTCTAACGTTCTTCAAAACTTTTTTTTAGGTCCACGGCCTCGTAACGACTTCTTGGAGACGAAATCGACACTTGAACACGAAGTGTAAGTGTAGGGGGGGGGTTTATTTTCTTTGGTTATAGAACGTTTGCTAACGTTTGTTCTCTATTTTTTTTTGTAGGAAACGGACCTTTCGGCACGTTCCATGAAGATGATTTTGAAGGTATGGGTTGGGTTTTCTTTATATTAATTTAAAAAGAACGTTACTAATGTTTTTTTTTAACTTTTTTTTTCAACCTTCATAATTCGTTTCGACCATTTCAACCATTTCGACCCTCGTAATTCGTTACGACCATTTCAACTATTTTGACCCCCGTAATTTGTTTCGACGGTCAAAATTGATTGCGGTTTTGGAAATTTTTTCCCGACTATTTTCATTTCGGTTTCATATATAGTTTAGACGGCTCTTTGACACCTTGGTTGGACAGGAATTTCGGTAAGTGGTTTTTTTCTAACACTATTTTTTGACGAAACGTTCGTTACTAACAATTCATTTCTTTTTTTTAGACGATGATTTTTCAAGAATTTGATACGTGTGGGCGGGATTTCGGTATACAAGCAAGTTTCTACTTTATTAAAAAAAAACAATATATTTTTTTTAATTTTTTGTAGGAAAATCGGCATATAAGTTCAAAATAAAATTTTGAACCCTTTTTTAATAAAAAATTTAATTTTTTTTCGATTTTTTATAGGGTAATCGACTCCGAAGTTGGATACGAAATCTCAATAGGTAAAGTTTCGATCGAAACTTATTTATCTTAAAAGATGTTAATAACTTATTATCAATTTTTTTTTGTAGAGAAATCAGCTCCGATTTGGATACTGGAATCTCAGGTAAAGTTTCAATAAAAAATTGAAACTGCAATATTTTTTTAAAAAAAACTTTTTTTAAAAATTTTTTTTTATTCTAATTTTAGGAAAATCAGCTCCGGAATTGTTTTGATAAAAAAAAATCAAAATTAGGCGAATTTGAGCATTGGATTCTTGGGTAAGTTTCGAAGTTGGCTACTATTCCTTCTTCGTAATTTTGGAATTGTTTCGAAACCTTTGTTTTTAAAGTTTACTAACCATTCTAATTATTTTTTTTAGGAATTGTCTTTGGAATTGTTTCTTGAGTAAGTTTCGATGTTATTTGAATTTCGAAACTTTGATTTCTTAATTAGAAAAATGGGTATTAACCATTTATTCCTTTTATTTATAGTATAGGTTTCGGCTAGTTCCTGTTTGGTCTACGGGCGGGTTAGCAGATAGTGTTAATAGACATTTTTTAAAATTGTATTTAATTGTATTGCGTATGATTTCTATAATCGGACGCCGATAGCCATGCCGATTTGGTGCTGATCAGATGCCGGTTGGAGAATATTAAGCCATTTTTTGTGTATGCCGATTGCGGCCAATTAATGGCGCAAATCGGAATATATCCGGCACCAATCAGGATGCAATATCGGCTCCAAATCGTCAGACTATTGGGACTAATTTAAACCTTTGTTTTTAAAGTTTACTAACCATTCTAATTATTTTTTTTAGGAATTGTCTTTGGAATTGTTTCTTGAGTAAGTTTCGATGTTATTTGAATTTCGAAACTTTGATTTCTTAATTAGAAAAATGGGTATTAACCATTTATTCCTTTTATTTATAGGTTTCGGCTAGTTCCTGTTTGGTCTACGGGCGGGTTAGCAGATAGTGTTAATAGACATTTTTTAAAATTGTATTTAATTGTATTGCGTATGATTTCTATAATAAATAAATTAAACAATCATTGCCAATCGGAAGATTCCAATTAACAAATTGAATAGTACTGGTTGTGACTTATTTTTCCAATTGGCATTCCAATTAACAAATTGAATAGTACTGGTTGTGACTTATTTTTCCAATTGGCACATCCGGTTTGGGCTGGTTATGGTCCAATTCGTATTTATTTATTACTTCTGATTCTATTCAATCTGGAAATCCAAATATATAAATTAGTCCCAATAGTCTGACGATTTGGAGCCGATATTGCATCCTGATTGGTGCCGGATATATTCCGATTTGCGCCATTAATTGGCCGCAATCGGCATACACAAAAAATGGCTTAATATTCTCCAACCGGCATCTGATCAGCACCAAATCGGCATGGCTATCGGCGTCCGATTGGAAGCCGATTTGTCATCGTTCGACTAGTGTCCTTTATTTAAGAAATTAAATTCCCTTTCTTACTTACACTTCCATATTAATTCTCGACGAATTGTTGATATCCATGATCCCTCTAAAGACTATAATTTCAGCTTTCATACTCCAGCGGTCGCTTATTTAGATGATACGACTAGTTTTGATCATTCTCTGTCTTCGTTGAAAGAAAAACTGACGATAATGAATGACTTTTATAAATTTTCTAAGATCCAAATCAACAAAGACAAATATAAATGTCTTACGAACACAAAAGTCAATGGTTCTTCAATCACCTTGGACATTAATAATTATCCTACAGTCATAGAAATTTTGTCTAGCAAAAAAGGTGAACGTATCTTAGGGGCTTATATCAACGCCCAAGACAGACATCATCAAGTCATCAAACAAATCAAGAAAGTAGTTATGAGTTATACAATTATCATGCAACAAAAGAAAATCACGCATGAGCATATAGCTTACATTATCAATAAGGTCGTTATTCCCAAAATTGAATACCTATGTCAACACACTATTCTTCAGAAACCTCAACTTGAACGACTTATGGCACCTCTTAAACGTTTATTTAAGCAACGTTTACACTTATCTGTTGCGACAGCAGATAATATTATTTACAATCGTTTATTTCCTTCTATCAATTGTTTATTCTTCACGTTACTGAAAGCACAAACATCGATTATTCAAGCTCTACTCAACACTTCTTCATTATCGCACATCGCTTTACAAAAAATCAATCACATGTTGCAGGAACTGTGGATTCCTAGCCCTGTGAATAACGTTTCTAATTTTCTTTCACCTGTTAAACGTCCCACTTACTTGACAAAGGCGTTAGATTTAATTAATTTCTTTCTTTTTAGTATTTCCAACAATTATTCGCTTAACACCAAAGGCGGACATTTTCCGATTAGAACTTATATTTCTGATCTTACCGCACAAGAATTAATTTCTTTACGCAACAAAAGAATCCTTTTTATGGACCAATTAGTAACGATCAATGGTCTTTACTTATATACCTGGGATGAGATTAAAGCTCGCACTCATGACCCCGAATGCTTCAAAGGTTCTGTCCCTTCATGGTTTTATCGTCTCGAACAAGATTATTCTCTTTCGAATACACGTCGTCTCACTACACCATTGTCACAATTGCCTATTCAAAAATTTGCTGGACGACATCCCAAGGTTCATTTAAACTCCAGAGAATTCCATCCTGCAAACGAATGGACCTGTCATTGGGACTTACGCACCAAAAATATTATTTACGGTAAATCTATTCTTCAAGATAACATGGATGTTAGTTCAATCACCTTCTTAGAACACTTTGTTCCATATAACGCTTCACTTTTGGCGGATCCTTCGGCTTTAGATGTTAATCTGTGGGATATTCTTCGACCTTGTCCTGGTTGTAATCACCATTTTCCTTTTTATCGTAATCAACGTATCAAGTGTGTTATTCAACAACGTACGGACTACTTATTGTTGTTCAAAACCTACAAAAAAAATTCTTTCCCACATTCTTCTCCTAATATTAGTGTTCCTAAACCCTTATTTTGCCCAACAAAAGCTTTTACTACTTTAAAATTAGAAAGTTTTAATTTTTCTTTACTCATTAATAATAGTATTCCTAGTCACCCTGATAACATTATTCCAGCCGCATCAGCTTCTTCTTCTTCGTCTTTAAAATTATGTTCTTCTATTATTGCAGATTCTCTTATTTGTGATGTTTCAGTCAAGTCCTCCTTACTACAGTTAGCTGCTCAATTTGATTCTTTTACTTCTCATCATTTTATCTTTTATAGCAATGGCTCTTTAAAAGCTATTGGTTCACCTGACTGCAGGATGGGTTATGGATGGCTTCAAGTTAACCCTTCTATTCCTAAGCTTAAATGGTCGGGTTCTACGATTTTCCTCCCTTCTTCGACGAAAGCTGAACTCTTTGCTATTCTTAGTATAGTGCTGGTCGTCCCTTCTAATGCACAAGTCACTATTTATACCGACTCTGCAAATTGTATCTCCATCTACAACTCAGTACGACATGCAGGCCTTAGTCCACGTCGTCGACACAAATTGAAAAATTTTTTAGCGTGGCAATTACTGTGGGTCGTCATCAAACAGAAATCACTTTTGTTAACACTGGTTAAAGTCAAAGGACATTCTGGTGTCGCTTACAATGATGAAGCTGACGCCTTAGCTACTCGAGGCGCTGATTTACCAGATCTGATTATAGTGAATAGTTCTTTTTTCAAGACCACATCTGTAGGATTTATTACTTGGAATAATTTACCGGTGCTTGATCAAAATACGCGTAAATGGGCTTCGTCTATGGAACAAGCTTTCTTTTTTAATCAATTCATCAACAATAGAGCTTTGGCGCCGTTACATGATATTTTAAAATCTGAAAAGATCGATTGGAAATTTACTCAAAAATGGCTTAGTTATTGCCCGTATAAAGGTTTTACAAGCGCGCGAAAAAGCAAATATTTTGGAACAAAAATTAAACGCACTAATTTGGTGCTCCCCACTTTAGACTTACTTCAACAACACTACCCGCGTTTTTACCCTTTCGGTTCATTGGTCTGTCCTAAATGCCAATCATACTCGGATTGCAATTCTCACTTAATATTATGCCAGGCGCACACGAATGCAGTGAACGCCTTATTGCTTAAATTTTTAGACATTTTATGCCAACTTTTACAAAATAACTCCACTACTTTTACGTTCGATCTTTTGGCGCGTCTCAAACGCAATTCACTTTTTACTCCTATATCTCCTAATACTCCCATTCCTCTATCCCATCCTATTGTGTTAATTTTTCATAACTTTGTTCCTACAGAGTTAGCTCTTGTGTTTTATCACTTTCTTGGCAATGACAAATTATGTTATCAAGTTTTTTTACCATTCTTCTCTCAGCTTATGGATGAGTTGTTAACTATTGTCTGGCGAAGTTATTCGTCAGCTAAAAAGTCGTGGGAAACGTTTTATCACATCAAGAAAAAGGATAAAGTCAATTACAAAAAGAACCATCGTTCAACACGGGTCTCGCAGTCACCAAGATCTGTTGCTGCCCTCCATTCTGCGGCTTCATCTTCTACTATACAGTGTTCCGCTCCTCATAAAAGATCTCGAGTTACTCCTGATGCTAGATATTCATGGTATTGTTCCGTGAATCCGGTCTTAGATAATCGCGTGTTTATACGATGGATGTCAAGTAATTTTTTACACGCTGGTCAATGGACGTCACATAGAGATCAATTTCTTTTTGATACGTATAGAGGTTCTGAATTTTTTAACAATTTTTTTTCTTTTCATTTGTCTCAATGTAGTTTTTATAATATAGATTCTTTTCTTTTTCCTTCTGCTTTTTTTGTTACGTAATTTTTATATTTTTTCTAGCCTTTCTAGGCTTGGGCAGTGCTTCCGTTAAGGCGCTGTCATTTTAGCTTAGTTTGTTTTTTTTTCGGTTAGATTGATGACGTTTTTGCGTTTTGCATGTATAGTTTAGCTTTTCCCCGCATTGCTTTTGCTTCATGGATAGTTGTACTACATGTGTTTTTTGTACCAACAAACATTGATTGTTTTTTTTAATTTGAATCTGATCTGTAAATTCAAATTAAATCATTATCAAGCATTATAAACAGAATCATTTTTTTTATTATTAATAATAATTATAAAGAATATAAAAAATTATTATTTTTTTTCTTTTTCCTTGATCACGAAAAAACCATTGTATTTTATCACTACAAGGAAATTAAATTTTTTTTGATCTATGTATATATAGTAGTACTTACAGTATGTCCATAATTATGTACATAATCATTTACAGTTAAATTTTCTAAACAAAATTTTGTCCAATTTATTAAAAATTTATTTTTTT